>NW_023612549.1:0-64599 GCF_013339725.1 Rhipicephalus microplus
TCTGCCTGCAACACGATACGTGCACTCGTTAGAAACTTTTGTACCATGAGATCGTTAACACTAGAGCAGGTGACATGCTATTAAGTGCACCCGATAACACATTAACAAAAAAAAGAATATTTGTTTGTAGAGATATGCTCAAAAATTACACTCGTCTTATGCAGGAATCAAAAGATAACAACCTTGCACGTTTTTCACAAGGAGAGCGTGTGCAAGCGAAACGTGCCGCGAGGAGCTTTTACAATCTTTCTGCTGGCATTTCTACAAAAAGAAATGACTTTAGACATAAAGGTGAAAGTACTTTAAATTGGACAGGCATCATTACACCAAGAAAGAGGGCTTAAAACTAGTCACGCCAGATGTCGTGATCCCACCTGAGACAACAGTTCTCACATGGCTGTGATAACAGAATGGCATTAATGTTAGATTAATGTCACGCGTTTTTACGTGCCAAAAATACACTATGACTATCAGGCACAAAGCAGTAGAGGGGTCCGAAAATTTCGCCCATCTGGCGTTTATTAACTTGTATTGAAATCGATCAGCGTACAGAGCTCTGCTATTTGGATCCTTCATAGCATTTAAAGTTGTGAGTATTCATACAAGAAACAAAAAAATAAGAGTGTGGAATATTTCTCATGGCCCGCAAATTGCGTCATTGCATGATCGTTATATATGTACGAACGCTTTGTATGCAGACAAAAAGAAGTGTACCCAATAACCCACGCAATAAGTTGAAGGACACCTTATGAATTCCCAAGTGTGTTCGGTGAAAACCTGTGGTCATTCAATTGACGCTGCCATGTATTTTTAGTTCATTTGTTGTTTTTTGTGCATGTGTAGCGTATGGTATAGCATTTTGTATAGGGGGAATCACTAATCTTGTGGCGCTTCACCGAACCGCTTGCTATGGAATTGCTTGCTGGCGCACCTGTTTTTCTATTGTGAAAAACGGTCGCCCCAGCTGGTTCCCTCTCAAATCGCAGTGTTTGTGAACGAAAATAGGGAGTATTCATATATTTGCTACCTGCTTATAATATTATGATTGGTTGTTCTGTGATGTCAGAATATCGAATAAAATTAACCTGGATGTTCGAATTTCCGCAATGAAACCAGCGACACAATTGTGGGTCTGAATAATGACTCTGCTGAGATATATGACCATACAAGGAGGCACAGGTAAATGAACGGAAAGATGGGCGCAAGCATGAGACACTGAACGCTTTCGCTTAAATATAGTGGTTTAAAAGACTGATGAGACAAACAAAAAGCAGCATTTGCCTTAAAATTACTTAAGGAACAGGAGGAAAGACTAAGCGGAAAGAAAGATGGCGAATCCGCGCTGGGAAAAAGGGTGAGGAGAATAAGAGATGATAGAAAAGGAATTTTGCGAAAAAGAGAGAGAGAGAGAGAGAGAAATTACAAAGAGTAGCGATAGAAGAAAAGTGATATCAAAGAGAATAACACCGTAAAGTCTGTCTCTGAGACCAATTCCGCAAAAAGCGTGACAAAGCCTTCAAAGCCTTCTGGGCTAAATGTACTCGGCCAATGACCCAGAATCTTTTGTTTCGACAAGTGCCGATCATCTAGTCTATCCAGCTTCAGTAAGTTCTTGCCTTGGCGCTTTGAAATGTGTACACTCCCATACAAGGTGGACGATGGTTCCTTCGCAGCTGCAGTAAGTGCACGTAGAAGAGCTGGCCATTCCATAAATCTGCAGATTTTTAAGCACCTTGCGATCTGGTAATGCGGCTTTTGTGAGCCATAATTCACTGTGTTCTAAATTGTTACTGCTGCAAATAAAGTGGCTAGTGTGAGGCTGGGGCAGGCCATCGGAAGACTTTCAGCGTAATAATAAACTGTTTATAGAGGCTCCGTTAGTCTACGCACATGGTAAGACAACGTTGTGACGTGTCAACGTCTTCGACTCGACTACCTGAGTTCGTTGCGCTGGAATTACGACGCAGAGACGAACCCCGGAAACAAAAACACGCTGTGGCCGACTGCTTTGCTGGTTTCTGCTAAGCGCGCTAGTACTTCACTCACATTTTACCTCACCCAGGATAACCAAGTCTCTTGGTCTCGCGTGGCCTCCACGCTCACTCAAGCACAAAGTCGTCTGGCGAAGAAAATGTAGTGCACACTCTGCGGTCGCCGCTAGTCGAAGTTGCTCATGCTAGTTTTTCTGGGACTTAAGTGGAGGGCAACTCACCGGCAATAGAGACGTCTGCTCAGACCAAGCGTGTGCACGCACCTCCCACAGTGATTTCTGTGGAGAATCATGTTGTTGCAGTAGCGCATTTTCTAGCTTTCTAGCTACACAATAAACAATCGTATCGGGCCAGTTGGTATGAGTCCATCCTGTATTTCGATAAATTGCGTGTTATATCGGGACAGAGATTCAGCGGAAATGACACGTGATGGTTTTGAGTGTGTTAGTGCACCCTCGAACTCGCTCACGTGGAAAAAACTTAGTTTTTTGGATGGGGTGATAGATAAGAACGTATAAGCAATGTACGAGACTGGCACGTGTGCTTTTAAGTGTGAATACACTTTAAGCGACCCCAAACCATCCACCGCCGTCGGCGGCGTCCGCAGTCTTCTCTCTATCTTTAAAAGAAAGAGGACTTGGCAGGCCGCAGCGCGACGCTCTACCGAATAAGCCACGGACGCGACGCTGATATCGGTGTCAGTAACGCGCCTTATACCCCTCCCCCTTCGCTCGCTGCTCCGCTCTCCTCGCTCACTGCAGCTGCGCACGCACCCTCTCTCTCGCGCGCCCGCCTTCTATCAGTCTCCCGTCGAGAGCGGGTCGTGGTGATAGATGTCGGAGCAACGCTACCATCAACAACGAATGCAGTACTACCGAATGCCAGCACTGCACCCGTCGTTGGAGGTGACGGTACCACGGTGGTTTCGCCGACGTTGGAAACAAGTGGCGCTGCGAAGGGCTCGTGAGACCGACGTAAGCGGCGAAGCGTGCAGCGGATGCCGAACTGCGTGCTCGCGAGGCCGAGTGCAAGCGGGCGAAGCCTGCGCCGGATGCCGAACTGCGCGCTTGCGAGGCCGAGGACCAAGCGGGCCAAGCGTGCAGGAGGATGCCGAACTTAGCGCTCACGAGGTCGAGGACAAGCGGGCGAAGCGTGCAGCGGATGGTGAACTGCGCGCTCGCGAGGCCGAGATGAGGCGTCAGCGTCGAGCCGCGAACGCGGCCCAAGAAGCGGAACGACAACGCAAGCGTCAGGCGGAGAAGGGCGATGAAGGCCGGTGTCAAGACGCCACTCGCAATCGTCAACGGCCAGTGGACGTTCCCGAAGCCGTTCGAGCCAGTGAACGTGCCGCGCGGGAGAGGGTGCAAGCGCCTGACTTTACTCATCCGGACGCGTCGTGAAGTGTAAATAAACAATACTTCGTATATATTGTATCTGTGTACAAAGCTTAATGACAAACAACACTTAAATTCATTAATTAAACTTTAATCATCATCGTCAGTAATAAAACTCCCAAGCATTTCCTCCCGAGGGTGAACGTGGTTAAGTGCGAATGCACGGGGTGATGCTATGAGGGGGAGTAAAGTTAAAATCCGTTGGCGTTCGCCAGTGAGTTAACGTAAACTCCCCCGTGTGATCAAATTGCGATTCCCAGGAACCATTACACCATAAAGGCACCATTGTGTGATTAATAAATATAATAGTGCGAATTAATAAATACCCCCTCATAGCATCACCCCGGGTATTCGCACTTAACCATGTTCACCCTCGGGGAAATGCTTGAGAATTTTTGTTGGTCTGCATTTATTATTATTTTTTTCCTCTTTCACCCCTTTATAAACTCTGACAGTTCCAATAAACGTTTAGTTGAAGTTAAGGCTTTTGCTGTGTGCTCTGTGTAATAGTTGCTGCGCTTCTTACCAAGAAGGATTGTAGCTACAGCTACATGTGCAGCTATTTGCGAAGCAGGTTTCGAACGTGCAGAGAAGAAGAAATCATCATATGGGGACAAGCATGTTGCAGTGGACATGCACGGTTTGGTGTGATGATCACCATAGAAACAGTTTTCCTTGCTGGTAGCCGCATGTCCACACACTTTCATCCTTGCCTCAAGAAGGATCTCTAACAGCCAAATACACAAGAGCGCCGTAAGGAAGAAGAGGAAGTGAACAGAATCTCTGTGGCTTGGACGCTGTTGAGGATTTTTCATACACTTCACGTGGAGTTCTCTAGGCTTCAGTGAAAACGCTGGAATGCTCAGTTCAGGTGTCTCATAGCTTGAGTTCCGAGGGTATTAGACGTCACAATGAAAATAGTTGTTTCAAACTTTTTCGATTCTGATTTGCTCTTCTGATTTACTTTGACGTTGATCGGTGTTGTAAGGTCCGACGGCGTTGCCATTTCAGGACGTTCAAGTGGTCCAGGTTCAGGAATGCGTTTAGGCAGAAACAATGACCTGTCGAATACCTCAGCTGCTTCTTGGATGGGCACGTCATGGTTATTACTAGCCAGATTGTCAGAAATGGTGGAGTGATTTTCACGGGAGATCTCACGGCCTAAGTTAGCTGGTGGCAGGTCGGGGTAGATAACTAGAAGCTTGGTAGTCCAGCATAGTGGCACGACAGAAGTTTGGTCGAGTGGCAGTGTAGTAGCGGCCAAAGGTTGCCAACGAGGCTCTATTGTCACTCGTTATAGGTCTCGTTTAAGGCAGTTTTGTGGTGGTTTAGACGGCGGGAAAAAGTTTGAATGTGCTAAAATGACAGTATTGGCCATTTGCAGGACGAGACGCTGAGTGGCTAGGGGCGTTACACCGAGAAAGATGTTGTAGCTGCGTAGGTTGTGGTAGCTGAAGGACCAACTAAGCTTGCACTGCCGCAAACCAGTCTTCACCCCAGGATAAGAGAAAGAGTGTGCTTTCCAAAACTTCTACCTCCACCACACCATAGATAGGGCCAATACTTATATTTGGGAGGGCTGACAAAACCTGCTCTACCACCTAATGCTGCACCACCTCCAACATCAGAAAAAGGCAGATTGGTCCATAGTAACAGCATTGTAGAGGGAATGACGTTTTTGGAAATCAATGTGACTTTCAAGCCAGAGTCCGGGTAAGCATCGTGCTCTCCAACTCCTGTAACGGTCGCCCTGAAGAATGGGCACAGCTGTTGGCAACCTTTTAGTGTTCCGGGCAAACTGTAGGAGTTGTGGCTGTCCTGCGTGAGGGTGAGCGGCAATTGTGTCCTTGGTGACTTTGTACGCGAAGAACATGCTGATGCCAAATATCCCACTTGTCTGTACTTGTAACAGACTGCTTGAGTTATATCTTGGCCACTGCCGAATGCTGGGGCCCCACAGCGTGTGGAAATCGCTTCATACTGGTGTTACTGTTCTTCTCAAGGAAGCGCAGAAATGCGCTGCCTTCGCTGCACGGTTGTAGCTGTTATCGAAGCTGTTGGCTGGAAAATGGGCAATTGATGTTCTGAATTGCCATGTCGAACTCACGGCAGAGGAGGGTATACTGGTGGTTTTGCACTTGCCCTGTGTTGCATATGGTGGTGCACTTGTCCAGGCTTCGGCACGTGGATATGAAGTCTCGTCTCTTCGAAGGTCGATCAGCCGCTATGGCTTTGATAACATGTGAATCGGTGAGGCCTTACAGTATGTAGTCAATTTTCTGCGCGTCGGAAAGCATTACGGGGCAGGTTTCAATCTGCCAAATCTTCGCGTAAGCGTTCTCTTGTAGGTCCTTGCTTGAGTCTTGTATAATCTTATGACGCGTTCTTGCCACTGGAAGAGGGTGAGTTGCCACGCGAAAGCTTCCTTCAAGGCCGCGCTCATGTTTTCCCCCAGATGATCATTCGCAGAAGCTATACGCCAATTTAGAGCGGGGAATTTCAGTTTGCTTGCGGTAATAAGGCGTGTGGTAGCGTCATCCCATGCGGCAAGCTGTTGTACACGGCAGATACCACTGATTCAGGCGTTAAAATTTTGCGTAGTATAATCACCGAAATACTCTATGGACAAGGACAAGTCAGGCAGTGTTGTAATTGTTGTCTAGGGGTGTGGTAGCTGCCTGGAACAAGAGAGTCAGGCTTTCGAGAGTTCGGTATCAAGAGGCAAACGCGCGTTGCCGACGCCCTTGGTGCTATCGACGCTTGACCGTGGCATTTCTTCGCGACGCTTCTCGATGTCGGCTTCGAGGCGCTTGACTAAGTCTTCCTTGAGGCCGGGCTATCTAATTCGTGACGGGTCAGTTCTTCGTGGTCAGTTCTTCACTCGACTCATCTCGAGTACCCGAGATGAGTCGAGTGAAAAGAACGCGGCAAGTCGAACGCGGGCTTCGGACTTTGGGCTAGCTGTCAACATTTTGTGCGTTTATTCTTAGCACAGACAACGACGAATGGCAGAAACGACAAGTCTCTTGTGACGTGGTCTTCCATGGTGTTTGGTGCTATTATGGTCGGTGTCGGAAAGGCAAAGGCTACTGACTGGTTATCTTGCTTCTGCCATGGCTGGCTGGCTTGGCGAAGATCCGGCGTTGACTGTGCCATGTGAGGCTGGGGAAGGACACTTGAAGACTCGCAGCGTAATAATAATTGTTTAATGATGCTCTGTTAGTCTACATACATGGTAAGGCAACGTTGACGTGTCAACGTCCTTGACTCGACTGACTGAGTTCGTTGCACTGGCCCTCCGACTGAGAGACGAACCACGGAAACGGAAACACTTTGTAGCTGACTGCTTTACTGGTTGCTGCTGAGCGCGCTAGTACGTCCCTCACACTAGAGGCCAATATGAGAGAAATTTCATAACAAAATACGATAACTTAACCTAGAGCACGAGTAAAACCAGTAGTATACGAGAAACCACTATTCAGCATATTGATGAGTCCCATTAAAATGGCATCTCAAACTTCTGCGGCCAACGTAAGACAATAACGCTCAGAGAACAGCATTGCAAATTCATAGTTCATGTGTTATGTAGACAAAATTCACAGTTCTTCGTGTCTGCCAAATTAAACATGGCATGCACATCTGGATTTTTATTACATTACATATATTCATGCTCCCCTAGAAGTGTTGTATACTGGTGAAAGTTTCAATGCACTTATGCATAATGTTACACATTCTTTATAAAGAAAGTGCCACCATATCTCCGAAGTGAATGATGATGAGTGGGCGAAGCTCCGGAGGTAAACTTAGTAAACCTTGAATCCTCCGTACGTTTTTGCCCAATTGATTTTATTACAACGCTCCCCCGCGTACGTCGCCCGACTAAATCGAACGATTGCCTTCACCAATTACACGGGCCATATGTGACATCATTCCTTTTTATAACATCTCGCATCTTTCATCATCAACTACAAGTGCCGTCGTATAGTTATAACATCTTGCCTCTCTTCTCCGTATCGATGAATGGATAGATGGATAGATGGATGGATGGATGATGGATGTGGCTGTGCCCTTTAGATCGGGCGGCGGCAACGCCACATAGCCGTAATACTTAGTGAACTAACCACTAGACTTATGTTTTTTTGCCTTCAAATAGTCAAGTTAAGGACTGGTACTTGCAGTGAAGGGTTTATTTTCACTCGTGCCTTGATTTAGCCACCAATCACATAACGTTCTATTTAATTCTACCCGCCTAATGTCAATTTCGACCTCCCTGTCCCTAAACCTCTGTGCTTGAAAAACTCTGGCACCATTACCCTGGACTATAGAGTGAAGCCTTTTACACAACATATCAAATGTTCGGCAGTTTCCTCCTCTTAAAGTCTATTTTGCCCTCACTGTTCCTAAACCCCATGCTTTGAAGAACTCTGCGCCATCATCCTGGTTTATAGAGTGAAGCCCTTTACACAACATTATCAAGTGTTCGGCAGTTTCCTTCTACTCTCCACATGCACTGCATACCACGTCTACCCCTTCGTATTTAGCCCGATATGTCTTGATTCGCAATACTCCCTCCTGGCCTCAAACAGTAGAGAACTACTCCAAGTATTATCATAAATCCTGTCCTTGGCAATTTCCTGCTTAAAAGTTTGATAGATATCTAGTGCGGACTTCTTAATCATGCCAATTCTCCACATGTTAGTCTCCGCTTCTTTCACTTCTTCTTAACCGATAGTTCTTTATGGTTTGGCCCCCTGCTGTTTCTAAGTATTTACTAGTCAATTTCTTGGTTCACTTCCTTCATTTGTATTGACATTCTTAAAGTACAAGTAGCTGAAAACCTTTCTAGCCCAACTTCCTCCCCCATTTCTCACAATCGCTTCTCAAATTTATCTTGCTGCTAGCTTCCCTGCCCTCAACTGATGTCCATCCATACCACCTTGTACTCCCTGACTTGGTGTATTCCGTGAGCTTCTAAAGCAAGTATACCTATTCCACGTTGCTTAATCTTGCTTGAACTTCTGATCTCACGCACAAGACCGCGTTGCCGAACGTGAGCCCAGTAACCATGACCCCTTTCCATATTCCTCCCACACATCATACCTATTGTAATTCCACAGTGCCCTATTTTCATCACTGCTTCGTTCCTGTTACCTTTAGTCGTCACGAATATTTCGTGTTCCCTTAGGTACTCGGTCCTATTGCTTATTCATACGCCCAGATATTGCATTTACCTGTTATCTCTAGCGGACTTCCTGTATCCTAAGCTCACAACATTCATATCATTAAAAATCTTGACTGCTGCTTTTTCCTTACTAAATCTGAAATCTAACCTATCTCTCTGATTACCGCAGATGTACATTATTCTCTTCAAATCTTCCTTGTTGTTGGCCATTAGCACTATATCATCTGGCGTACTTTAATACTGGTAGTGCCTGATCAATGTGTTTTCCTGGGTTGACAAAAGAGAGGTTGAGCAAAGGCCACTTCCCTTTAATTTGGCTCTAATTCCTTTTAGGTACATCATGAATAACAAGGGTGACAGAGGACCCCCCTGCCTTAGCCCCCGTTTTACCTCTGTGGGCTTGGATACCTGTTTTTTACACTCAATAACTACCTTGTTCCTTTTATAGAACTCCTTAAAAGATTAGTGACTCAAGCTTCCGCACCTTGTGTGTCCAGTATTCCCCACAATTCCTCTTGAACCACGCTATCGTACGTTCTCTTGATATCCAAAAATACTAGCCACAGGGGCCTGAGTTCTTTTCTGCTATTTCGATGCACTGCGTCAGTGAGAACAAATTGTCTTCCAACCTCCTCTGTTTTCGAAACCCATTCTGCAGTTCCCCCAGCACCACCTCATCCTCCATCCATGCCTGCAGTCTTTCCTTTATAATCTGCATCGCCAGCCTGTAGACCACTTATATCACTGTTATAGGACAATAGTTGTTTATGTCAGCTTTCTCCTCCTTTCCTTATAGATCATGCTCAACGTGCGAAGTTTACATCCATCGGGACTTCACCATCGATTATTGTTCTGCTCACTGCCTCTCTCAAAGTCTGTTCAGACTTCAGACCCAATGTCTTTATCAGCATAATTGGAATGCCATCTGGGCCTGTTGATCTACTACTTGGAACCCTCTTCTCAGCCCTTTCCCATTCTCGTTGTGCAAATGGAGCCATTGCGCCACTTGATCCATACTTGTCTGCTGTGGTGCATAAGGCACTTCTTTGTTGAAAATTTTCTGTCACCCTTGTTCTTATATATGCAATAGCTTCGTCCCCTTCTAGCCTAGCACCTTGAGCTGTAGTTACAAACCTCTGCTCTAGGCTTCTTCCATTTCTTAGGGAGTTTAGATGGTTCCAAAATTTCGCAGCTGCCTTTCTATCTTTTTTATGTACTTCTGTCAGCCACTGAGCTCCCTTTCTTCTAATGTTTTCATTGAGCAGTAGGGATGCTTCCCTTATAGAACTTAGAAATATATCCCATTTTCTTTCAACATCACCTGTCGGTTCACCCCACTGCTTAGTATGTGTGTGTTCCCTAGAGGCTTCCTGACTATTTTCTATGGCTCTCTTAACGTCCTCAACCCACCAACTCTTGGGCATGTGTCTTCTTTTCTGGGGTAACTTGTCACGTGTTTTAACAAGCTCTAGCCCAAACAGTCTAATTAGATTTGTTTATGTCCACACTGTTTTATTATCCCCAGTGATTACTTTCTCAATTTGTTTAGTAGCAATTTCTATTTGCCTTTCTGAATGAATTATTTTTCTCCATCAACTACAAGTACCCCCATCTATTGAACACTGCAATAACTAAACGAGCGGTGGCTACATACAAGATGGTACCGCCATCTAGTGAACACTGCAAGAACTAAACGAGACATGGCTACATACAGGGAACGCACAGCCCATGCCTTAAGAGCTTCACCCCTATAACGCTTTACTTCTCTAGCACAATTATTTTTGCACTCACGGAGGGGCTAGTAAATGCAGTGGGGGCTGAAAACATTCGTGTTTAATTCGAAGAATGCCTGCTTAAATAGTTTGGCGCGCCGAATACCTAAAACACGACAAAAGCCAGTGATGCTATTGGTTAGCGTGCACCCCAACAAAGAAGTTGGTGGTGGCTAGAACCGAAGCTAACTAAACTAAAATGAATTCAAGTAGGCCCTTTGTTGAAACTTCGACACACACACACACACACACACACACACACACACACACACACACACACACACACACACACACACACACACACACACACACACACACACACACACACACACACACACTCGTGCGCGAGAAAGCTTCGCTTCCGAGGTGAAGGCATGATGAACTTTTTGCGCACTTTTTGCGGCCTTGTATGCCACAAGCGCCGTTTAATGTCCCGACTTGGGCCGCAATACTTTTCGGTAATTGGCTTAATATGTGAAAATTTGTTCACGGTGTTGCCCCTGTTGAAACTTCGACACACACACACACACACACCACACACACACACACACACACACACACAACACACACACACACACACACACCACACACCACACACACACTCGTGCGCGAGAAAAGCTTTCGCTTCCGAGGTGAAGGCATGATGAACTTTTTGCGCACTTTTTGCGGCCTTGTATGCCACAAGCGCCGTTTATGTCCCGACTTTGGGCCGCAATACTTTTCGGTAATTGGCTAATATGTGAAATTTGTTCACGGTGTTGCCCCTGCCACACCGCACCCCCTTTTCAGAAACTCGAACTATTCTAGCATAAATTTAAAACGCGGGTTTAAAGAGCTTCCGTGTATATTGAGCCCCGAGCTCTGATGACGATCAAACGCATCTTTACCATTAGTAAGCGAACAATGTTCCGCGACCGTTGGCAAAAAAAAAAAAAAAAAACTAGGTACCACAAATGTTATGTTAGCCATAAATGGGTTAGATTTGGCACTGCTGATTGGGATTGAGACTTCTATCATATGCTAGCGTGTTCATATATTAAATAAAGAGCTGATGCAGCCCGTAACAAATATCTTACCATGCCGTAGCGTCTGAGTATAAATGGGAAGCATTTCTTAGCGAACTTCGGCGACTTCGAGCGTATCTATCTACTCATCTATCTATCTATCTATCTAGCTATCTATCTATCTCTTCTATCTATCTATCTATCTATCTATCTATCTATCTATCTATCTATCTATCTATCTATCTATCTATCTATCTATCTATCTATCTTCTATCTATCTATCTATCTATCTATCTATCTATCTATCTATCTATCTATCTATCTATCTATCTATCTATTCTATCTATCCTATCTATCTATCTATCTATCTATGACTTTAACTCTACTGGCCGTTGCGACAATTATATCAATAACCAACTTGTATGGCATAACATGACTGTATGAATAACATATTTGATTAGTCATAACATAAAAATCATGACACATATGTCATGAATATCATGATTTACATTCATGGTCCTGCAGCTCTTGACGTGGTTTCGTTCACATGGCATGTTGAAAACTGGTATGCTATGACATGATTGCATGGCGAACACATGCCACAGACCCTTACATAAAATCATGACATGCGTGTCCATGTAACAACATGACTACATGCCACACTCCTGACGCGCTCGCAACCGTTTCGCTAGCTTAAAACGTATGACAAATTTGGTAGTTACGGTACGTAAACGAATGACGAGGGTATGGTGACTGGTGCAAAGATGATAATCATGAGATGCATGTCATGTAACACCATGACTACATGCCACACTCATGATGCACTAGCAGCCATTTTGCTAGCTTCACTTATACACAATTTGGTATTACGGCACGTGAATGGATGACGAAGGTATGATACTGGTGCAAACATGATAAACAAGAAATGCGTGTCATGTAACAACATGACTACATACTACGCTCATGACGCGCTTGCGGCTGTTTCGCTAGCTTCGCATGTACCAAACTCAGTTTAATGCTACGTGAATGGAGGACGTAGGCAAATAAACATGCAATCATGATAATCACGCCATGGGTGTCATGTAACACATGACTACATGCCACACTCATGATGCGGTTATGGCCGTTCGCTAGCTTAACGTATGCCAAATTTGATATTATGTGACGCCAATGGATGACGAAGGTATGTGACTGGCACAAACACAATAAACATGGATGTGTGGTCATGTGAGAACATGACACACATCTCATGAATTCGCCAATATACCTTCGACATGACGCGGTGCGCGTGCTCACCGGCGTTCATTTTGTCGCGTCACGCAGGCGTTGTCACGCCAGTTGCTGGTGCTGTCTATAGTCGCAGGCGCGCGCCGCGCAGCGTTGCTTTAATGCATGCGCGTTTCAGCGCGTCCGGCGTCCCTCCGTCACAAAGAGGGGGACGCAGTGTTGTCAGGGTAACGCATTGGCATAGAGTAATGTTACTCTATGACATTGGCACGAAAACGCAGCATGTCGCGTTTAACGCCGGTTGCCGTCAGGCCGCGGCAAACGGACGCTGGTCGCGCCTGGCGTTACTCTATAGAGTGCTCCTGTTTCGCTAACGTAACGTCGCCTTTTCCCAGTGTGGGCGTGCGTCAATGCTACATAGGAATATTGGGCTCTTCATGATACGCTCACGGCCGTTTTGCTAGCCTCACATATACCAATATGGTATTACGTGACGTCAATCGATGACAAAATATACGACTGGTGCATATATGATAGTCCTGGCACGCGTGCCATGTAAGAACATGACAATATATCACGCTTAAAGCGCGCTCGCGGCCATTTTGCTAGCTCCACATATACTAAATTTGGTATCATGTGACGTGAATAGATGACGAAGGTAAATGACACATCCAACATGATAATCATGACGTGGAAGTCTTGTGCGGTATCATTTACCTCTACTTCATATATCAGCATTTGTCATTCATGCTTCGCATATCATCAAATCTCACTGTACGTGGAATCTGCCAACTTTTCTTGTTTCCTATCTACACAACCACTACTCGAATTGAAACGAAATTCTCCTACCTTTAAATTACAAATGCCAAATAAATTATTTTCTAAGTTCTTCTTGTATTGTATGCCTAATGCATTTTAAAGCTGCATGTTCCCGAGGAAATTCTCAACTAAGTCAGTATTTCTGCCTGTAACTACTGAAATGTCAGCCATGACGTTCGATGCCATGCCACAAAACTATGACCACAGTGGTACACGTGGACCGGTATCTCTCTGTGTTCATGCCACTTGCCACGATGGCCTAAGGTTATCCATGCTTGCTCACTGATTCTTTGTCTTTCACCCACTATGAGGGATTGTCCAAGAGCCGGCGGTAAATGTAACTCAATACCTTATGCTTATTGAGCTGGGGAAACAGATTACTTTGTTTTGATTTGGCTGGATTATTTTGGCACAATGGGAAAAAAGTGAGAGAAAAATAATAGACTTTTTAATTAACTGAGTTTGTAGTCGTTATATGAAATCTTTGAGAATAAGTCATTACAGTGTACTAGTTAAATATTCAATGTTCGATTGGTTGGTAAAAATAGCGGATCAACGGCTTAGCAAGTTAATCTTCTTGTGCCCAGTAGGAATCCGCAAGAGCCCCGCAGATTGCACTTGTCGCATTCATGGCCTTGAAATTGTTTCTCGTGTGAGTAGGAAGCCAAGGACTTCGTAAGTTTAGTGGAGTACCAGTACTCTAAATCGTTAAGCACTTTTTTTAAGCATACATTACAGAAGCGCAAAAACGTCGCAGATGGCAGTTGGTAAGCAGGCGAGATCGGGAGGCAGCGGAGAACGAGATAAGGCATCGGCATCTGAGTTCTGCTTCCTGAGCGATAAACAACGTGGATGTCGTATTCCTGAAGCGTAAAGCCCACGAGCGAGATGGCCAGTAGGCCTTTGATGGACGCTAGCCAGCATAAGGCAGATGATCCGGTGACAGCATCAAAGGGCGTTTGTAAAGGTTCCGTGCGAAATTTTTTCCTATAGCTCAAATAATAGCCAAGCACTCCTTTTCCGTGACAGAATAGTTGGACTCTGCCTTCGTTAGGGTACGGCTGGCATAAGCGACAACGTACGCTTCACACCATCCTTGCGTGAGCGAGAATGGCACCGAGGCCGACACCGCTAGGCATCCGTGTGAACTTCAGTAGGTGCATTGGCATTGAAGTGGCGGAGAACTGGTGGAGACGTGAGTAGCCGGCGCAGCGTCGTGAATGCGACATCGCAATGAGAATTCTAGCACGAGAGTCCGCGCTACTGGAAAGAAGCTGAGTTAGGGGGCGCATATAGAAGCGAAATTGCGGTTAAAGCAGCCGAAAATACGAGCACAAGCCTACAAAGCTACGGAGCTCTTTAGGGTGGTAGGCTTGGGGTACTCGGCAACGGCACGCAGTTTGGCAGAGTCCGGCGATATTCCTTTTTTCAAGACGACGTGGCCGAGAATAGTGAGTTTGTGGGCGCCAAAATGTCATTTTTTGAAGTTCAGTGCAAGCCGGCTGCTGTAAGGCACTGAAGAACTTGTTGCAGACGGGAAAGATGAGTTTTGAAGTTTGCAGAGAAGGACAACTATGTCATCTGAATAGCAAAGACAGATGTGCCTTTTAAGTACCCTGAGGACGCTGTCCATCATCCTTTCAAAAGTTGTCGGCGCATTGCAAAGAACGAAGGGCATTACATTAAATTCATATAAGCCGTCAGGGTCACAAACGCCGTTTTGGACGGTCTGGTTCGGCCACTGGCACTGCCAATATCCAGAGCGCCGATCCAGTGAAGAGAAAAACTCCACACCTTGAAGGAATCCAGGGCGTCATCAATGCGTGGCAGGGGATAAACATCCTTGCGTGTGATTTCGTTTAGTCACCGATAATCTACGCAAAACCTAATGGAGCCATTTTTTTCGCACGAGGACCGCTGGCGAAGCCCAAGGACTGTGTGAGTGTCGAATGACACCACGTCGGAATATCTCATCGACGTGTTTAGTGATGACGTCCCGCTCAGCCTGCGAGACGCGGTAGGGGCGCTGATGAAGTGGATTATGATGACCGGTGTCGATATGGTGAGCGACAAGTGACGTGCGTCCCAAGGGAGGTTTGTCCATGGCCGAAGGAGGCGCGGAAACGGTCAAGTAGTTGAATGAGCTGATTGCGCTGGTCTTGCGTGAGCTCGGTGTCCACGCTGCGCGACAGAACATCTTCGTCAGGTAGTGAGGCGCGGTGGCAGCCGTGAGAGCATCCATGGGCATCGGCGTCGTATAGGAAGGGGCATCGAAAGAAAACATGGCATCATAAGCGTCAAGATGCCATTGTCAATACATTCGCCTTGTAATAACGTAGCTAGACAAGAGAACAGATTGCACACGTACACGGCACTGGAACCATCGGCAAGTGTTATGACGGCAAACGGGACGACAAGGTTCCGGCGACGAGCGCATTCTTTCGCCGGTATAAAGAGGGCAGTTGAATCAGGGACGGAGTTGCACAAAATAGACACCACGGTGACCGAAAAGCCGAGATGACGACGTCAGTGGTGACGGTCACCTTTTTAGGTGAGCAAGAGAGATCTATGAATGTCGTGCGGAAGAGAAACAAAACGAGTTGTGCACGGGCGCAGTGAACAACCGCATGATTAGCGGAAAGAAAGTTCCATCCCAGAATGATTTCATGAGACGCATGAGGAAGGACGACAAATTCAATGATGTACAGCACTCCCTGATTCACAACACGAGCAGTACATGTGACAGAAGGCTGGACGTGCTGCGAACTCGCTCTGCTTAAGGAAATATGAAACAGTGAAGTCGTCACTTTGTTCAGTTTGCGGCATAACACTTCACTGATTACACAAATAGCGGCACCTGTGTCGACAAGTGCAGTTGGGGCGAAACCGTCCACAAACACGCAATCTCGTTAGGGGCGAAAGTTGAAGCCTTGGAAATTCTGTCGGTGGCGCAGTTCTTGCCTCTGGAACTGCGACTGTTAGTTTTCCTCCTGGGCGTGGTTGGAATGGCGAAGCATGGGAGAAGGAGACTGAAGACGGGTTAAAGTCTGGTCGACGTGAGCGGGAGTCAGGTGCATCAGGTGTAACATGTGATTCTGGTTGCCGAGGAACGATGCCGGAATGTTGAGCTTCATTATAATATAATCTACGGTGACGACAGTGGCGCGCGACATGCCCTGGAATACCGCAGTTGTAGCAGACGGGCTGGTTATCCGGAGTACGCCAAGAGTTAACAGGTGCTCGAGGTTGCGAGAAGCGTTCATTTACCGGATAAACTGAAACAGGTAACCTGTAGTTGTTGGTGGCTGTACTGTATGAAGGGAGCAGCGGTTGGGCAGGAGGTCGGCTGATGGCTTCTGCCTAAGTTAGCCGTGCAGTACCTGATATTGGGGCCATGGGCGAAGGGAGAGACTCGGCAGCTTGCGTCTGAATAGCACGGTGAAGTGAGTGGTCCAGTGCTGTGGGGGTCTCGTTGATGGTGGCCACAAGAGAGAGCTGTCGAGCAACTTCTTCGCGGATGTACTGTTGAATTTGAGGCATCAATATAGTGTAGTCGGGGCCACTTCTTTTGCACTCTAAAGCCGGAATATCTGCTGTTTGCGTATTAGCGCGACGAGTAGAAATTCGCTGCTTGCGCAGCTCATCAAAACTTTGACAGAGCTGAATCACGGCCGTGAAGATTTGTGGGTCTTTGGCCACAAACATATGAAAAGTGTCGTCATCAATGACTTTCATTAAATGCTTTATTCTATCAGCCTCCGTCACCCTCGCATCCACTCGCCTACAGAGGCCGATCACATCCTCAATGTAGCTCGTGAAGCTCTCACCGTTTCACTGAAATCGTCTCCGCAGGCCAAGTTCAGCGCGAAGCTTGCGCATAGCTGGAAGACCCAAAAACGGGTCACTGTCTCTTTGAAACCGAACAGGCGGGGATGTCGGCTTGGTGGTTGGTGAACCATAGGTTGGCCAAATCTGTCAGGTAGAAGATGACGTGAGTCAGCTTCGCAGGGTCATCCCACTTGTTAATCGCGCTGGCACGCTTGTACTCTGCCAGCCAGTCCTCGACATCGTGATCTTCAGTGCCGTTGTAGACTACTGGGTCACGCAGACAAAATACACCAGGGCACATGACAGGCGGCGACGTGGAAGAGGCTTGTGGGGAGTCAACGCGCTCGGTCATTCTGGAATCAGATGGTAGCTTATGGCTGCGGAGCACCAGGATGTTACCCAGCACCTCCACCAAATGCAACGAGCAAGTTCACGTAAAAACACTTGTTACTGATTAAGAAGCGTTAGCCCCAACAAGCTGGTACAGACAGGAACCCGGTAAGCACGAGCCACATGGACGTCAACGTCTTCTTTCACGCTGGTACAGAGCTGGCGCCACTATGCTCCAGTACAGTACCTTTATTGAAAGTACCAGTGCAAGATCAAATGATTTTTAAGTATTTCTCCTTTGATATGCTTTTTACAAATAAAGCTGCATGTTCCCGAGGAAAATGCACAACTCAACTTAGTATTACTGCTGTTTACTTTGGAGATGTCAGCCACGATATTCAACCTTACTTCATAAAACCAGCCCCACAAATATACACATCTACCTGTATGTGTGTGGATAACCCCACTATCCCGCGACAGCAATACATAGTCCGTACCAAGTCATAGTCCACATGTGTACATTTATGCCAACATTGTCATGTATACTAGAGCAAATGTCTTGACTGTAACGTAGTGATGTTAGTCGTGAAATATAGATGTGACGAGGTGTATATGCCCTGTTACTGAAATGGTATGAAGCCTTTGTGTTTTGTACATGCTGTAAATAAATTTTTTCTAACCAGGTACACATCACCCTACATAGTGAATGACCTCCCCTTGTTTGTTCATATAGCCTTACTGTTTAAGTTTAATCATCTCGATGTCATGAATGTCCCGTCTTTGTTGTACTATTTTTGCGTCGTACGTCACTGCATACGCTATAAGTTCTTACGCTGTATATAACAGCTTGCATTGTACATACGCATTGATCACCACTGTTCATTTTTCTGTGTGCACATAAGCTGTGTTAGATATATCCGGAAATAAAATTCTCTGAAACAATTTGGAGCACCTAGTGCGCCAAATTGTTAACTACTTTTTCTGAACACTCGTAGAGTAGCAGTTATTCTTGCACGTCATCTCTTATGTAATGCCCCCACGTGGGGTCTGAAATGAACTCATCTATTATAGGGCACGAAATACCCACAATGGTTAACAACTTACTTGGTATAAACTAGGTAGCGCCATCATGTGTGAGGACCTCGGAACGGCTTTATCGTCTCCCATACTAGATTACCTTGTACTTTTAATCGTAACTGTTTTTATAAATGCGAAATGATTCTTAGCGAACTTCGGCGAGTATCTATCTATCTATCTATCTATCTATCTATCTATCTATCTATCTATCTATCTATCTATCTATCTATCTATCTATCTATCTATCTATCTATCTATCTATCTATCTATCTATCTATCTATCTATCTATCTATCTATCTATCTATCTATCTATCTATCTATCTATCTATCTATCTATCTATCTATCTATCTATCTATCTATCTATCTATCTAGCCATGTAGGTCTTTTAGCTCTCCTGGCCGTTTCGATAATGGTATCGATACCAAACTTAGTATGGCATAACATGCCTGTAAAAAACATATTTAGCTAGTCATAACATGAAAATCATGACGTATGTCATCGATGTCATGATGTGAATTTCATGGTCTGGCAGCTCTTGCGGTGGTTTGGTTCACATGGCATGTTACTAAGCTGGTTGGTGTGGCATGATTGCATGGCGAACACAAGCGACAGACCCTAAAACGAAAATCATGACATGCGTGTCATGTAACTGCATGACTTCATGCCACGCCCATGATGTGCTCGCGGCATATACTCAATATACCAAATTTCGTATTACAGTACGTAAATGGGTGACGAAGGTACGTGACTGGTGCAAGCATGATAATCAAGAGATGCGTGTCATGTACCATAAATACATACCACGCTCATGATGCGCTGGTTGCCGTTTTGCAAGCATCGATTATACCTAATTCGGTATCACGGGACGTGAATGGATTACTAAATATGATACTGGTGCAAGCATGATAAACATGAGATGCGTGTCTTGTAACAAGGTGACTACATGCTACGCTCATGATGCGCCCATGGCCGTTTCGCTAGCTTCACATGTACTAAACTCGGTACTACGCGACGCGAACGGGCGACATAGGTAAATAACACATCCAAACATGATAATCACGACATACGTATTATGTAACAACGTGACTACATGCCACAATCATGATGCGCTCGCAGCCGTTTCGCTAGCTTACATGTCAAATTGGTATTACGTAACGTTAATGAATGACGAAGGTATGTGACTGGTGCAAACATGATAATCATGAGATGTGTGTCATGTGAGAACGTGACTAGATGCCACTGTCAAGGCGCCAATACATTT
The DNA here is from genome assembly GCF_013339725.1 of Rhipicephalus microplus. NCBI lineage: Eukaryota > Metazoa > Arthropoda > Arachnida > Ixodida > Ixodidae > Rhipicephalus > Rhipicephalus microplus. The sequence goes on from NW_023612549.1 coordinate 19,888, forward strand.
CGACGTGACGCGGTGCACGTTCTCACCAGCATTCATTTCGTCGCATCCCGCCGGCGTTGCAATGCCAGTTGCCGGTCCTGCCATATACTCGCAGGCGCACGCCGCGCCGTGTTGCTTAGACGCATGCACGTTTCAGCGCGTCCGGCGTCCCTCCGTCACGAAAAGAGGGAGACACAGTGTTTTCTGGGTAAGGCACCGGCGCGAAGCACAGCGTTTGGCATTTCGCACTGGTTGCCATCGGTTACCTGGCGTCAGACTATAGAGTGTTAGCGTTTTGCTAACGTAGCGTCGCTGTGCCCAGCGTGCACGCGCGTTAACGCTACGTTGGAGTATATTGGGCCCTTCATGATGCGCTTGCGGACGTTTTGCTAGCTCAACATATACCGAATTTGGTCTTGCATGACGTGAATAGATGACGAAACATATGACTGGTGCAAACATGATAATCCTGACACGTGTGTTTTGTAAGAACATTACAACATACCACGCTCTTAGCGTGCTCGCTGCCGTTTCGCAAGCTCCACATACACTAAATTTGGTATAATGTGACGAAGGTAAACGACGCATCCAAGCATGGCAATCATGACAAGGAAGTCATGTACGGCATCATTTACCCCCCCCCCCTCGTAACGTTGTGCTGATTTTAAAGTGACATATCAACATTTATCATTCGTGCTTCGCATATCATCGATTCCCACCGTACTTGGGATCTGTCAATTTTTTCCCCTTTGTTTTGCCGTAACTGGCGGTACAGGTTTATATTAGGCATACCAATCTATATTGGATTTTATATTCAAATATTTAAGCCCCAATTCGGCACCATTCAATTATCATTCTATTCAAACTAAAACGTGACTATTCACACACACACAAATTAAAGTACCATGATTGCACTATGCAAGCATATACAACTGGGATGTACAGAAGCTGTGATCTAAAATTGAAATTTTCTAATGAGGTCTAATTAACCAGCTTTCAAAGCAAGGCTACTGGGATAAGATTGTTTTCTATTTTGAGTAAATGAAGGGCTGTTCTTATACTTCGTAAAAACGACCCAATGTTGGGCGTTGTCCGAAAAAAAAATCACGAAAAAACAGGAATTAGTATGCCTTACCCAGCAGTATATGCCGTTTTGGTAATACCCATAAAGCCAAGTGTTGTTATGAGACACGTAGTCGCAGTAGTACAAGCAGTCTTCGATCCCAGCTTGCTGAAAATCATGGAAAGTGGACACGTGATTTCAATGATAAGTTGTTAAGGATGCGAGGAAACAGGTAGGTTAGGGCTGTTAAATGACGCTCGATGGACACATGCGTGTTCAGTGTTCTTCCTCTAGGAGGAGGGTGTGATCTATCTATCTATCTATCTATCTATCTATCTATCTATCTATCTATCTATCTATCTATCTATCTATCTATCTATCTATCTATCTATCTATCTATCTATCTATCTATCTATCTATCTATCTATCTATCTATCTTTCTATCTATCTATCTATCTATCTATCTATCTATCTATCTATCTATCTATCTATCTATCTATCTATCTATCTATCTATCTATCTATCTATCTATCTATCTATCTATCTATCCGCAAGAGAGAATGAACTTTCTCTTGACGAGGAAAGGCAGTCTCTATTAATTAAGCAAATTGATCGTTAAAATAGCAGCAGCAGAAAAAAAGGAGACGACGGTGCAGGCCGACACGCTGAGACCCTAAGGTGCTCCGCTCTCGAAAAGAATCACAGCATACCCCACGGACTGAAATGATGATGAGTGGGATGAAGCGTCCATCAGTCCGTGCACGCTTCCATCTGTCCATTCGTTCTTACTTCCGTCCACCAGCATGTCCGTCCATTCTTCCGCTCGTGCGTCCATCCGTCTGTGCGTCCATCCGTCCGTCCGTTCGTGCTTCCATGCGTTCATCTGTGCGTCCATCAGTGCATACGTCGCCGCTTTCACCCGTCCGTTCATCCATGCGTCTTTCAGTCCTTGCGTCCACCCATGTGTCCAGCCGTGCGTCCGTTCGTCCATCTATCCGTCCGTCCATGCGTCAAACAGAAAGACAACGAACGGACGCGGTGAGCGAATGATTCACGGTTTGCCGATAAAACGTGCCGAAGCTTCTGCCCACTCATCATCACTCTGGGGATATGCTCTGAGGTGGTTACTAGATACATGCATACACACAGGGGACGACCGACGCACTCATTAGGAGCTTCGTTCCTCAAGCTAGTTCATCACTTATATGTTCTTTGCTGGTAATATGACCCATGACTTGTTGCTGAAGCTTACGGGCTTCCTGTGATTTACTTTTTCACGTAAAAAAGTATCCGTTTTGACCACGGAAGCAGAAAAAATTACGAAAGGCTCTGTACTAAAGCCACCTTATCTCGCAGCGCACGCTATAAAAAACTGTGGAATAAATGACGTCGTAGCGGCTATATACACTGAGCACAATAGCGGCCTTTCTATGGTTACGTCACGTTTTTATGTTGCGATGACGGTTGGGGCATGCACGCTTTCATACTTCACACCTCGTTCAGGAGAGACGCTATGGGGCGCGAAGCAGTATAGATGTCGTCACTTCATGCTCTTTAGTATTGATTCTCTTCTTTGGCGTTTATCTTATGATAACGTCCTGAAAGTTCCGTAATAGAATTCGGAAGTTTCCCGGCGTCTAACGAGAGTGCATCTGAAGACCGGGACGCATATATCTGGAAATCGCCACCACATAGGCCCTGACCACAGCTGATGGCCTGCCAACACTAACGCTGGTTAGGCGGCCGCTGGGCAAGCGGAGAGACGCTGCAGCTTGAAGCGTCTCCAGCTGGGCCATGGCATGGAAGACAACGTGGATGGAGAGGCGGTGACTGAAACAACTGACGCCTGTGCAGACAATGATGCTAGCACACTGATGAAACATACCAACGCCAACGGCCATGCCTCAGTGAGTGACAATTTACCCGATGCTACCGACGGCGATGATTCGCACTGGCAGGTCAGCTAAACGCTTTGGCAACGCAAGGAACAAGCCCAGGAACGCCGCAACCTTGTCGCGCTTCAGGCCCAGCAGAAACAAATGCTACACAGTAAAAAGCATGCACGGCGAGTACAAAAACACTCTCCACTGCCTGAGGATGATTATAAAATTTTCATGCACACGAACCAAGGCCTGCTGTTTGAGGGCCAAACCTCATAAGCGCGAAAATGCACGCGACAGCGACGAGCGACGCTATGAGCGACGAAACAGGGCGTTCGCGCGACGTGTCGCGTGCTCGTTTTCGCGCGATCGCTCGGTTTTCCTGATTTGGAAACCGTCGCTCATCGCCCGGAAGTGCTGGGCTCAAGCAGCCAATAGCGAAATACCGGAAAAGACAAGGACTACATAGGTGCACGTCATCCTGCCCGAGTCACGTATGCGCAACAAGAAATAACCCAATGTTTATTACGCATGTGCATATAAAAAAGTGCTGCAAGGCAATAATAAACACTTTCCGCTTCATTACACAACAATATATCTTACTTTTAAATTGCATACCAGTCGCTACGCGGTTTTCTTGGTGTGAGTAGACGGCCTCATGCCAGCAACAGTGGAATTCGCTCGCCGAAGCCATCGCGTGAATGAGGTTTGCCTGCGCTAGCGACTAATCGCGCAAAGCCGATCTACGTCGCGTCGCTTGTCGCTGCCGCGTGCATTTTCGCGCTTATGAAGTTTGGCCTTATAGCTATATGCTTCTGAACCCGCAAGAGCAATCATCGAAACCTATGACCACCAGCTCACGTACGAGAAGTTCATTTTGCATATCAACTGAGAATTCAATGTTGCCATTGAATTCTCAGAAAATGCACGTGTTGCTTGTCGCTGTCGCGTGCATATTCGCGCTTATGAAGTTTGGCCTTATAGCTATATGCTTCTGAACCAGCAAGAGCAATCATCGAAACCTATGACCACCAGCTCACGTACGAGAAGTTCATTTTGCATATCAACTGAGAATTCAATGTTGCCATACTATCCAGGAAGGTTTGCGAAGTAGCTGAACTCGTTCGGAAGGTTCAAAAAGTTGTAATCAATGGCAGACCGCACCTGGTGCGCGCCTACGTGGCTTCGGGAGAAGAGGCACTCCATGGAGTTGTGCATGGTATTCAACCCAATGCGTCTATGGAAATTTTAATGGCCCATCTTTGCACACGCACTCAAGGCACCGAACTTGTGCAAGCCAAAATGATAGGCAACACTAAGAGCGCAGCCCTCACTTTCTATGAAGACAAGCTTCCTCGAACTGTCTATTTTTATGGAGGTCAACTTATTTGCCACCCGTTTCGTGCTACTTTGCAAATTTGCAAAGTCTGCAGGGAAAAGAAACACCGTGCAGACATTTGCCCGCAACCTGATAAACATCTTTGCAAACTTTGTGGCACACACAAACTTACCTCCAGACATCCGTGCCAACTGATTTGCGCCTCATGCGGGGAAGCTCATCTTACCGGGGATCGTGCGTGCTCCAAGACACTTAAGCCAGTGCTACTGCGCAACCGACACAAAAAGAATGTGCGAAAATACTACCTTCGCATGCTTCCGAGATGCTACGGCGATGGTTTTCCTCGGAAGATGAAGAAAAATCAAGCTCGGAGGGCAGCCTACCCGGACCTCTTTTAAATCCCGATCTTGCTCTCGTTCCGGCTAAAGAGAAAGACTCCAGGCGACCAAGACAGCAAACCAGGCAGCCCACCAGCTAAGACAGGCATCTAGTCCACTCAAGAAGCACAAAAACCAACAACAGCAGGGGATGAAGACTGCAGATCTAGAGGTAAGGAAGGCAGACGTTGCGTCTCCTACGGCCACTCCACTTATACACAGCCAGGCGTATCAACTGGTTGTAACAGAAAACAAACAACCCAAAGCGCAAATGAAGAGATATGCCAAGAAAATAGACCTGTTAGAGAAGAAAATAGAGCTGCTTTTATAAAAAAAGGCAGGCAGAAAACACACGGCCACGACCAATGCAATGTACTCAGTTACAAGTGCCCCAACTGACACCCACTCTACGGTTTAGCCAGAGCAAGGAGCCGGTAACTGCTATCCAATGCTCTTCCAAACGAGCTGCACAGCCAAATGTCACACACCAGCAGATTGAAGTAGATCTACAGGTTTCGCTAGAACATTTACAAAAAAGCCTGCAGCAGCAAATGAAGGAACAATTCCAGCTCTTTTATCAAGATTTTGTGGCACACCACAAAGAAAATTTCTCTTATAAAAACTCGGATATCCTATCTCACCTCAGTATTGTTCTGAAGCCATGAACCAACTTACACAAAATCTCAGACAATGCGTTATGACGCAGCCCATTCCTCACAATATGCGTCGCTACCACCCTATAGGACGCCGAAAAGCTCGAATACAGAGACTGCAGGGACTCAAGAATCATCCTGACGTTTATGATAAAGACGTCAGTCTCTACCCTAAGCAGAAAGGGCAATCTCACGCTTTAGCTCTCGCTGTAGTCAACAGGGGTAAACTTGTCAACTCTGCCTCCAAGTGTACCTCATCCTCCGCGTCAGCCGAGGCAACTGCCATTGTTCTCGCCATTCGAATGGCAGAAAAACAGGGTACCTCTGCTTACGTTGTCTCAGACTGTCAGACAGCTTGTCGCATGTACCTCAAGGGCATATTATCTACAAAGGCAGTCAAGCGGTTGGGAAACGAACTCCTCTTTGACCATGAGTTAGTCTAGTGTCCGGCCCATACGGGCCAGGATGGCAATGAACTTGTTCATTGCCAAGCTCGAGTTCTCAGTGGCCGAGCCCCTCTGCCGCCCGCTGCTGAAGAGGATACATATGAAGGAGTGACACGGCGTGGAATATTAGGTAAACAAAAATGAGATCGGTGCATCAAGGAACCTCAACATAAGGACCTCAATAGACATCAAGCTTGGGACTGGCACCGCCTGCAGACTAATGCATTCCTACATCTGCACAAGCTTCACATGATGTACCCGGTAAGATATCCCAACGCATGCCCGTTGTGTGGAGATACTGCTGCACTAACACATATTACCTACAGCTGTTCAGAGCGACCTGTCACAGTCGATATAGGACATACGTACACAATTCATACGTGGTCGTGGTTGGCGCGACTCGCTGAATGGACCCTGGGAAGCCAACTAGCGACACTTGGTCAGGCCCGCGGAGCCGCTGTAGCGAGTGGAACCTTAAAAGAAGGGCCCCACCCGCAACGAACCACCTTTTTTGTTAAATGTTGTCTCTTTCTCTCTTTCTCACCTAGTATTTGTAACGAGTCGTGCTCAACAGTTTCGTCTCTTTTCTATTGGCCCGCTGTTGGCTGTGCAGTGCTCTCCCAGGTTGTCAGTCTCGTCCAAGCGCTGAAATAATGTGGTCACCAGTAGAATATGGAGCTAGCAATTGGTACAAGCTAATTCGCAGTAGCTTCAGTTCATCGTGACAACTGTTTCGTTGGTGCTGAGAGAACAGGGCAATGAATCTTGGTTCCACTGCCACGACTGTCCGCATTGAGTGGGGACATTTATGCTGTTAGCTGTGCGTGAAGGGGCGACGAGGTAGACATATGCGGCATCGCTGAGCAGATTTCACGTGTGGGCTTGTGAGGTGAGTAGTGCCTCTGCGAAATTGCTCATGTCGCACTCGGGCTTGAGCCAGTGCTTATAATTGTGTGGCGTGTGTTCAAGCCCTCCTGGTGAGCCTCGCAACCAGGTTCAATCATGGTCTGCACCAGCAGGTCTCCAGCTGCAATGGACTCAGGCGGGCTGGGCTTGTCTGATTTTTTAAGGAAAACTGTGATTGGAAAGTGACAAACGTCCACACACTCGGCCAATGACTAAGGTGATACCTGGGGAAGATATGGCTCCTGACACTGGGTTCCAATGAAAAGGGCGGCTTCGCATGCGGGTTCGCCTGCGGCTGGTCACGAGTGAACCAATCCTGGAACAGTAAGGCGAAGCCTCGAGGAATTTTAACGCTGACTAGCTTGGAGAACGGCTCACCAGCTGCTGAGACTTGGAAGTGGATTTGGTCTCTGTCAATGGGGGTTGCGTGGTAGGTATCCACGTCGAGTCTGATACCTGTAGGGAGGAGGACTTATAATGGCTAGAGTCGATGATTGCCTCAGGGCACTCCGCGAGGCTGTCTGTGAAGCAGCTAAGGCCACAGTTGTACGAGGGTGGCGCTGCCCCCGACAAAGTTGATTTCCGCTGTAGAGCTGGTGGGTTGACAACCAAAGTGCATTGTCGAGGTGGTTCCTCACAGCATTCATGAGCGGCACACATTGGGTTGGTTAGAAATGCTGCTGGCGTGCGAAATCGGTCGGAAAATAGTTGTCGATCAGGCACGTCATTCATGCCCCGATTGTTGTTAGACGCCTTCGTAGCCATACTATGCCTTGGTAGCACTGCGAAGCCCGTCGATGGCAAATAGCAATATGCAATCTTCCAGCCAGGCATGCAAGCCGCAGAGCGAGTTGATGGTCGATCACGCCGTTCTCGAAGTCGCAATACGCTCGTAGTTTGCAGGGAGCCGGTGATGGCGGGACGGTGAACAAAAATCCAGAGTGCTCGTGCCCTTGGTAAGCAGCTCACTTGCTTTGAGAGCTTCATGAGAAAATGCCAGATCTTGCGGCGGTTCTCAGGTAGGGTGACCTCATCGTTTTGCGACGTGGCCGCAGCCAAATGACATTGAGTGTGCAATGAGAGAAAGGTGGCAGGAGACAGCTGATAGCTCGACGCTACCAAGGAGTTAGTAGTGATGCGGAGTTGCGCGACGGTATGCTACAGCGCTGCTGCGCTGCCATGTAATCTACATCGATAGCCAAAGCCAGCATCTGTGGAGGACGCAATGACTCTGGTAATCACAGCGGCACAACCCATAGCTAAGGACGCGTGGACGGCGTTCGTGGAAAGCTGATGGGATGATGAAATCTAGTTGATGAGGTTCATGCAGTTTGGAGCGTTAACCACGTTCCCAGTCGACAAAAGCGCGTATGGTGCCTTCGCGTGTTCTGGTGTCACGGCACCGATGAAGGAAAGTTGAGCTGCCGAGGAGGCCTGGACGCCGTCCCCAGGTGGTGTTCACAGCGCCGGGAGGTTGTGAGGCGACGAGGAGGAATAGACACCGCCCTCGAACTGTGCTTGGTGTGGTGAATTGTAGATGTGTTCCATGGCCCAGCAAGCGTGGACGTTTTTTTTGTATAGCAGCTCCGGAACAATAAGGCCTTATCGGACAGTGATGCCACCCTAGCGATTTATGGCTAGGGATGAACTTTCATTGTAGAACAATTTTCTTTGAACACGTACCTGCTCTAGGTACAGGTGCTTGTATTTCAGACGTCCTGAACTCGTTCACGCCATAGTTTTTGTCGACTCGGCTATTTATAGTAGAGTACCTATTACTCCAAAAATTTTAACACTTTCTCTCTCCCATGTATATATATATATATATATATAAATATATATATATATATATATATATATATATATTGTAGAGAAGCCGCCGAACACTGAAGTGGGTAAAACTCTCAAGTGTTCTCTAGTGGGTCTACCCGAAAAAGGACGCCGCTCGCGCTTGGAGTCCGTGCTTGGCCGTTACTGTCGCCATTGTCTATACTCGCTGTGTGCCTGCTAATAAACGCCATAACAAATTGGTGGAGAGTGCTACGATCCCCTTTGATGCCCTGGGAACTGCGCTCACGTACCCTGGAGTCTACCATGTCCCACGACGCCTCTCAGCAAACGCCTCCTCCCATGCCACCCGCTTGTCCCGGTGTCCCCAGGATCCGAGATCCACCCATCTTCACGGGTGCCGATGGCACTGACGTGGAGGACTGGCTCGCTATTTACGAGCGCGTGAGCGTGCCCAACAAATGGGACGAGGACGGCAAGTTGACAAACTTGGTGTTCTACCTTGCGGGCGTTGCGAGCTTGTGGTACAACAACCACGCGTCCGATATCGCAACCTGGTCCAATTTCAAGACCGCTATCACCAACGTTTTTGGCCGCCCTGCCGTTCGTAAGCTGCAAGCCGAGCAGCGCTTACGCGAACGCGCTCAGCAGGCCGGTGAGTCATTCACCAGTTACATAGAAGATGTCCTGGACCTGTGCAAGAAATCTAACAACAGCATGTCCGAATCAGACAAGATCCGGAACGTCATGAAGGGCATTGACGATGATGCCTTCACGATGCTGCTTGCCAAAAACCCAGGCACAGTAGCTGAGGTCATCACGCTGTGCCAGAGCTATGAGGAGCTCCGCCGGCAGCGTTCGATGACCCGTCGCTCCACACCACGAGATGCAGGGCTTGCAGGCTTGGAGGCGAGCTGTGATCAGGTGGCACTGCTGGCAGACCTCAAGTCCTTCATACGTGAGGAAATCGCGCGGCAGTTCTCTATCCTGCACTTCGCCCACCCACCGGCTGCTCAACAATCGGCCACTGCTATTCTTCCACCCATACGCCGAGCAATTGAGCAGGAAATAGCGGAGGTCATGCCTGCGTACCAACCACAGCAGCTTCCGGCCCCTGCGCCCCCAAGTTACGCCCAAGTGGTCGCCAGGCCGCCTCCAGTCGTTCAACCGCCCGCCCCACTGACTTACGCCGAAGCTGCCGCACGACCTCCATCCTTTGCAGCGGCTACGCCGGCTACGTATGTTGACGTGACCTCTCAGACTCAGCTCCAGCACCCCCTGCAGCCTTTCCAGCCACCGTTCCGTCCATCGGCTCTTGCGTCATGGACAAGACCTACCCCAGCGAACCGATGGCGCACACCCGACAACCGGCCCATCTGCTTTGCCTGTGGTTACGCTGGTCACGTAGCCCGTTATTGCCATCGTGTACAGCCGGCTCGAATTTCTTCGCCTAGTGCTGGCCACCTCAGCCGTCCCTATCACGACGAACCACCGTCTATGCCACCGCCGTCTCGCCCAGGTCCATCTCCTCGAAGGTCGCCGTCTCCACGACGTCGTTCCCTGTCCCCCATGAGGCCAAGTTCAGCTACTCATGAGCGGGAAAACTAGTCGTCGCAGTCCCCGAGGCAAGGACTGCGATGCTATTGCGATGTGAAAGCCCTCAGAGCCGCCCATCTAATGTCATCGACGTGCTTGTGGACGGTGTTCATGCGTCTGCTCTTATTGACACTGGAGCTGCAGTATCCGTTATGGACGAAAACTTTTGCCGCTTGCTTCGAAAAGTGACGACGCCGATTTCTGGGTTGTCCCTTCGTACTGCCGGTTCACATCGTATCCATCCTTCAGCAGAGTGCACAGCTCGCTGTTGTCGTTCAGGACGTTCTGTATGTCGGCCAATTCATCATCATTCCTGCATGCTCTCATGACGTCATCCTGGGGTGGGATTTTCTTTCCCGCAACGACGCCGTCATCCATTGTGCCAATGCCGAAATTGAACTCTCACCCTTCTCGCATTTGACGCCGGAAGACAGTCCCTCAAAATTGAGTAAGATTCTCGTGAAAGACGACACCTTAGTGCCTCCAAGCTCAGCGATGGGTGTACATGTCTACTGCGCTGGACTCTCCGACACAATTGCGCTCGTTTCGCCATCCGACCGTGCTTGCCGACGGAAAGGGTTGCTAGTACCTTTCGCGACCGTGCAAATCACCCAGAGCAACGCCGCTATTTTTGTGACCAACCCATCCCCGTACACTGTTACCTTGGTTCGAGGGGAATGTCTCGGCAGAGTGGAACCAGTGGATAACGCACAAGTCCTGGACGTACCTGATGACTCGCGTTGTCCCAGTTCGTGTACTGTCAGCGCTGTTTCCACTTATGATTCATCATCTCCTGATGTATTCGGCCCCTACATTGATGACAATCTTACGTCGGTACAGCGTTCCCAGCTTCTGGACCTGCTGCGAGAATATCATTCTTCTTTCGATGTCGGGCGAAGTTCTCTCGGTCGCGCGTCCGCTGTTACACATCGTATCGACACTGGTGCCCATCCACCATTACGGCAACGTCCCTACCGCGTGTCGCCTGCTGAACGTCGGGAAATTAACGAGCAGGTTGATGATATGCTCAGACGCGACGTTATTCGGCCCTCGGACAGTCCCTGGGCGTCTCCTGTTGTTCTTGTCGCGAAGAAAGATGGTTCTGTGCGGTTCTGTGTGGACTACAGACGGCTCAATAAGATCACGCGCAAGGATGTTTACCCACTGCCGCGCATCGATGACGCAATTGACAGCCTTCACGGAGCCGAATTTTTTTCTTCTCTCGATCTGCGCTCGGGGTACTGGCAAGTACCCATGGCTGATGACGCTCGACCGAAGACTGCGTTCATCACACCCGACGGCTTGTACGAATTCAACGTCATGCCGTTTGGTCTATGTAATGCTCCTGCGACCTTTGAGCGCATGATGGACACCGTGCTGCGCAACTTGAAATGGCACACGTGCTTGTGTTACCTCGATGACGTTGTTGTGTTCGCCCCAGATTTCTCCACGCATCTCCAACGTCTGAAAGAAGTTTTCGCACGTGTGAGCAATGCCGGCTTGCAACTAAATCTGCAGAAGTGCCGCTTTGCAGCACGGCAACTGACCATCCTAGGGTACGTCGTGTCTAAGGATGGCATTCTTCCTGACCCAGCCAAGCTTCGGGCCGTGGCTGAATTCCCCAAACCTGCGTCCGTCAAAGAACTGCGTAGTTTCGTTGGCCTGTGCTCATACTTCCGACGCTTCATACGAAACTTTGCTACGATTATATCACCGCTGACGAAGCTCCTTGGAAGTAACGGGCCCCTCAATTCGTGGTCGTCTGAGTGCGACGACGCGTTCGCGAAGCTCCGCCATTTGCTGACGTCTCCTCCCATTCTACGCCACTACGACCCTACGGCCCCGACGGAGGTGCACACAGACGCCAGTGGTGTAGGCCTCGGCGCTGTCCTGGCGCAGCGCAAACCCGGATTCCCTGAATATGTCGTAGCATATGCAAGCCGTACGCTCACGAGAGCCGAGACAAACTACACCGTCACGGAGAAAGAGTGCCTGGCGATCGTCTGGGCCCTTACAAAGTTTCGACCTTATTTGTATGGTCGCCCATTCGATGTCGTCACCGACCATCATGCACTATGCTGGCTTTCATCATTGAAGGATCCCTCAGGCCGTCTCGCCCGTTGGGCTCTTCGCTTACAAGACTACGACATCCGCGTGCTTTACCGCAACGGACGCCAGCATGCTGACGCCGACGCCCTCTCGCGCTCCCCTCTGCCTGAAGGTGATGTGCTCTGCTCAGTATCCTCGACTGCAGTTTCTGCCATTGATGTTGACATCATCGCTACCGAACAGCGAAAGGATAATTCGATCGGCCCGCTCATCGACTTGCTCGCTGATCCTTCCGCAACGCCATCCACGCGTGCCTTGCGTCGTCAAGCTCGCCATTTCGCCATCCGTGACGGCCTTCTACACCGACGCAATTACGACGCCGATGGCCGGCAGTGGTTACTCGTGATACCCCGCAGTCTGCGGTCAGAGATCTGTGAATCCTTCCACTCTGATCCGCAATGCGCGCACTCTGGGGTATTCAAAACCTACCGTCGCATTCGACAACGCTACTTCTGGCGCGGGATGTACCGCTACGTGCAGCAGTTCGTTCGCTCCTGCCTCGCTTGCCAACGCCGCAAACCGTCAGCACACATGTCGCCAGCCAGTCTTCAACCGTTACCTTGCCCTGAGCGTCCGTTTGGGCGCATAGGTATCGATTTGTATGGGCCGCTTCCTCTGACGTCGGCTGGTAACCGCTGGGCCATCGTCGCCGTAGATCATTTAACGCGATACGCCGAAACCGCCGCTATCCCTGCGGCTACAGCGCGTGATGTTGCGTCCTTCCTACTGCAACGATTTATACTGCGCCATGGTCCACCTCAGGAGCTTCTCAGCGATCGAGGCCGTGTCTTCTTGTCAGAAGTCGTCGAAGCCATTCTCATGGAGTGCCATTCTGTCCACCGCAAAACAACTGCTTACCACCCGCAGACGAATGGCCTGACCGAACGCTTTAACCGCACCCTCGGCGACATGCTTTCGATGTACGTCGCCGCCAACCATACGAATTGGGATACTATACTGCCCTTCGTCACCTATGCCTACAACACCGCCCCTCAGAGCACGACCTGGTTTTTCACCTTTCTTTTTGCTGTACGGAAGGCACCCGTCACACACCATCGACACGATACTCCCGTACACGCCGGATCCATCTGAGTGTGCACCTATTTCCGAGACAGCCAGGCTTGCTGAAGAGTGTCGCGAGCTGGCCAAGACATTTACGACGCATGAGCAAGAGCGGCAGAAGAGTATTCGAGATGGCTCCGGCGCTTCTGAACCTACGTTCCTTCCTGGTTCCCTTGTATGGCTCTCAATCCCGACCTCTGTAGCTGGCCTTTCTTCCAAACTACTTCCGAAATATGAAGGTCCCTTCCGTGTGATCGAGCGCACATCTCCGGTCAACTATCTTATCGAGCCAATTGAACAATATTCGGACATGCGCCGCCGCGGGCGCGACATAGTCAACGTGGAGCGCCTGAAGGCTTACTATGACCCAATCGTAGTGACAAGCTGCTAGGTCGCCAGGCGGCTCCCTTTTCGACCCCGGGGTGATTGTAGAGAAGCCGCCGAACACTGAAGTGGGTAAAACTCTCAAGTGTTCTCTAGTGGGTCTACCCGAAAAAGGACGCCGCTCGCGCTTGGAGTCCGTGCTTGGCCGTTACTGTCGCCATTGTCTATACTCGCTGTGTGCCTGCTAATAAACGCCATAACAATATATATATATATATATATATATATATATATATATATATATATATATATATATATATATATATATATATATATATGGGATATGGCACAACGGGAGCGTTGTCAACAAGGACAAATATATTTATTTCCCAACAGTTTCGGGAGGGGTCCTTCCTTCATCAGGGGATGAGTTATAACTCATCCCCTGATGAAGGAAGGACCCCTCCCGAAACCGCTGGAAAATAAATATATTTATCCTTGTTGACAACGCTCCCGTTGTGCCATATCCCATACCTTCACGAAGACTAACTGGCCCATTGAATTATTACTCCCACTATATATATATATATATATATATATATATATATATATATATATATATATATATATATATATATATATATTGTAATGATAATAAATAGTGGGGCTCAGGCAAGGGCGCAGGCTAGGTTAGGGAAGCCGAAGAAGACGAAGTCAGAATAAGAACAGCCGGCCTGCAGCAAAGGCGTTGTCTCTTATTTCTCGTCGTTACAATGGCGCAGTCGACAGGATGCTCAAACCGACGAGATTAAACCAACGCGGCCACTTTGCAGGAGTCTGTATCTCCTGCTAGCGGCATCTTGTCCAAGTCAACAGCGTTGGCCCCATCGTGGACGACGCCTGCACCGACCATCACGTCACAGCCAGTGTCGTCCTCCGGAATCTCCTTCAACAAACTTCCATGTGAAATATCAGCTTGGCCGAGCCCGGCCACCCCGGAATAGTCAATGCCGCCCACCGGAGACATTGTCGGTAGCCCACGAGGCTCGCAGTCGGGGCCGAGTGTAATGATAATAAATAGTGGGGCTCAGGCAAGGGCGCAGGCTAGGTTAGGGAAGCCGAAGAAGACGAAGTCAGAATAAGAACAGCCGGCCTGCAGCAAAGGCGTTGTCTCTTATTTCTCGTCGTTACAATATATATATATATATATATATTCTAATAGTACACAGTACTTGGCTGGGGTGTCCGCCGTCTTCTTTATTTATAACACCTTCTTCCTCTTCGTGTCCCTCCAACCCAGCCTAACATCCACGTACACTCCCCCTCTTTGAAGACTCATCCCTCCTGGTGTGATACATGAAAACGTTTCCAATGGTCGCAAACTTCAGCACACCGTCATCGTTGGTGTAACCGACCCTTTAAAGAACGCCATGTTGCACTGCGATCTGCACCACGCGATAGGGTCCCATGTGCAGCTGCTTTGTGCCGAGAAAGCCTTTTCTGATGAGCTCCAGATCGTTCAGTTGTATCTGAAGTATCCGCGTGTTGTGGCGGCGGTCAAAGCTCCTCTTCATAATTTCCCGGTATCGCTGGTAGGCTTCAGAAGTTTTTCGTTTTTCGTACAATTGCAGGTGGTCTGCAATGCAAAGTTTTTGATCAGGAGGAAGCACTGGTACCTTTTCGAAAGCTGCAAAATATGGGCTACAGCCGCTACTCGCAGTGTGCGACCAGTTGTGATTAGCAACAGTTGCCTCCAAGCAGCACTTGCATCCACACTGAAAACATGAATACATTGAAATGAACAGCTTCAAATCCCGAATGATTCTTTCAGCCATGCCATTTCCTGCAGGATGGTACAGAGCGCGGCGTCGCAATACAACTGCTCGTTCCTTCGCCCAATCTTGCAAACGCTGACTCGATCAGAAACGCTGGTCCGTTGTCTGATATTACTTTTTTAGTATTCTTGAATATCTCTCGACTCAAAAGAGTGATTACACTATTTGCGTCTTCACTTCTCGGCCGTGCAGTCACTACTCTTTTGCACTGGTCTATCGCCACTAGGAAACACTGCGTTCTTCTTACTCCTGCAGCCTTCTTTTCGAGCTTTGCGAAATACAGATGAATGACTTGAAATGGTACGTCGGAATGTTGAGGCAAAACAATCTCGTCTGTTCTCTGAAGGTACTTGGCCTTGTGAACTTGACATTGATGACAAGACTGAGCATACTGTTGAACGTCCTTTTTCATATGTTTTCACGGGAAACGCTGATAATTCTTGTGATATGTCCTCCAAAAGTCGACATGTCCACTTGAGTGCAGGGAGTCGTCATAAAGTTCCAAAATTTGAGGCACCATTGTTTCTGGGACTGTGAACTTTTCGTTATGGAACTTAAGTTCTTCAGTTCCCTCCAACAACAATGTTGCGTTGACATTTTCGAGATCAGGAATTATCGCAAGCCTTGAAAGCGCATCTGCATCCTTGAGGTGTTCTCCAGGCCTTTGGTGGACCACGAAAGTAAACTGCTGGAGTTCACTCGCCCACCTAGCAATTTTTCGTCGAGGTGCGGCGAGGTTAAGGATATACGTTAAGGCTTGGCGATCCGTAAAGAGCGTGAAGCTCCTGCCATCCAGGTAAGGTATAAAATAGCATACAACCATTAAGACTGCCAAGGCCTCCTTTTCTGCAGTCGTGTAGTTCAGTTGCGTTTTTGAAAAGGTGTACGAATAGTACCCGACGACCCTCTGTTGGCGCCTCCATGGAGAGTCGGTATGTCTTTGGTAAAGCACTGCGCCTGTGCCATAATAACAAGCATCGGTGTTCAGTTCAAGGGCAAGTTGAAGTCTGGAAGAGTCAGGACCGGATCCGAAGAAATAATGGTCACAATGCTGTTATAAACAGATTCACACTCTGCTGTCCACTGAACTGGAACATTCTTCTTAGTCATTTCCGCGAGGCATTTGGTTTTCGTCGTATAATCTCTAATAAATGGCCGCAAATGCCCTGCAAGACCCAGAAATACCCGCAAAGAGTGCACGTTACATGGCTTCTGCATTTTTGCGATTCGTTCGACTGATTCCTGTTTTGTTGTCTTGGTTTGACCGTCAAACACTCTTCCAAGAAACACCACTTTACTTTGGAAAAAATCACTCTTCTTGTCATTAATTTTGAGCCCGGCGTCACAAACTGCTTGACGTACACTAGCCAGATGGTTTGAGTGCTGTTCCTTGTTGCGGGAGTATACTAATACATCGTCTATGTAGACGCTACAAAACTTCCCGATAAACGGTCGCAAGACGTTGTTCATCATTTCCTGGAACCAAGCAAGCGGGTGAGTTCTTCCATTTGAATGGCAGTCGGTTATACTCATAGAAGTGAAAAAGCGTGATGAAGGGAGAATATTTCTTGCACTTTTCAGAAATCGGAACTTGCCAAAATCCTTTACGTAGGTCAATGCGCGAGAAAGCTCTGCAGCCATCCATGTCATCTGTGATAGAGTCTATACGTGGCATAGGAAACGGAAAAAGCTCAGTCTGCTTATTAATTTGTCTGTAGTGCGTGCAGAGTCAGACTTCCATCTTCCTTTGGTCATTGGGGATGGGTGAAGCGAACGTAGACGTGGATAGACCGATGATCTGTGCACCCAAAATCTATTGAATCTCGTTCTGAAGCCACACCGTATTGTCTCGTGACATATTATAGGGCTTCTTTCGCACCACCGTCGTATCAATGAGCTGGAATGGAACCTCAAACTTTGTAGTTGCCGTAGGATATCCTTTTAAGCACAGTGATTCCGGGTAAAGCGTCCTAACATCTTCACCTGACGATGGTTTTCACGGAATCCTTGAAGGCGAAACTGCAGCGTTGATAGCGCGGCACTTTTTTTCTGGGGTAATTTCTCCTGTCCAGTAGATATTAGGGCGAAGCGCATTGATGACTGGATGGGAAAGCAGTAATTCAAGCGGCACTCCGTCGAGTACCAGTGCTTGCGCAGTGACAGTGTTGCCGAGACACCATATGGTTATACAAGTCCATTTATCGTGAACATCTCGTCTTCCATCGTATTCGTGTACTTCTACTGGGATTCGCTGTTTTACTTTCGTTCTCTCAACAAAATTTGCGTTAATAACAATGACGCTTGCTCCGCTGTCAAGTAACGCACTCTATTCCTTTCCACCCACAATAACAGATATGTACAATACACTTGTCTGAGACAAAAAAACAGCTTCTCTTGATATTGTCGGGTGGAAGCCGAGACCCTCTCTATTTAGTTTTTGTTACGTCATCTAGCTCTTCGCCATGGTCTGAGCCTCCGTGGTTGGTCAAAAAAGATACGTGCGTTGCAGTAGGAATCCAGCTTGCAAGCGGGCGTCGTTCCTCAGCTCATGTGGCCCAGGTATTCCTTGCAGCAGGTGTCATGGGTTGACGCTGGGTTCATAGGTCCTGGAGGTAGAGGTTTCGCATTCCTGCAGAAGTTCTTCTACGTCTTGGGTCCTCGCATTTGTATTTGCTTCTGGAGGTCCGGACTTAAATCATGGATGATAAGCGGAACCATAGACGCCTTAGGCTAAGATGAGTCCGCCAGCTGTAGCAAGCACCGTTTTTCCATAAAAATAGCTGAGTGCAGATCCAGACCTGTATTTGAACGTGATTGCTTTGTCCCATAGCAACACCATGTTCTCGCTGAAGGAGCTCAGAAAGCTTGCTTTCCACTCTATCCGTGGTTTTTTGCTGTGAACGTTGACACGCCATTCGTACAAACTTATGGCTATGTCCGATAGGAATAGTCGCATGTTTTTCACTTTATCTTCGTCACTGTGCCAGTAGTTTTTGATGCATGCATACTCGTAAAACGTTAGAAAGGACTTGCGACTTCTAGACTCTCTGTCAAACATGTCGGGCTTCACGTGTTCGCGACTCGGTCTGCTTAATCTTTCGATCGCGTTTAGAAGCAAGCGCTCGACAGAACTGTCAGGCGAAGCAGTGGTAGCACACTTTTCGCCGTTTATTACTGAAGTCAGCACGAAATTTTCATAGTCCTTAAGTTTTATGTTGACCCTTACTGTTCTTTTAGCAAGTAAATGGTCTGGAGTGGGCGTCATTTTAGTGCTTATATAGGAAACAAATGCGTCAATACTCACTGCTTTCGGAAGAGCTAGTTCCTCTTCATCTTGAGGTTTAGCGGTCAAGATCCGGATGCCAGCGCGTTGATTTGCTCCACTGGTGAAGTCCACCCAAATCTTGAATGTCCGTACAGAAAGTATACGCGGCTGCGCCAATTTGTAATAGTACACAGTACTAGGCTGGGATGTCAGCCATCTTCTTTATTTATAACCAACTCTGCCTAACGTACACACACACACACACACACACACACACACACACACACACACACACACACACACACACACACACACACACACACACACACACGCACACACACACACGCACACGCACACGCACACGCACACACACACACACACACACACACACACACACACACACACACACACACACACACACACACACACACTTGTATATATACATCTGACGCTATGATGAATGGGAGACGTGGCCTGGCTCATACGCCATGTTTATTTCATCTCACTTTTTCCTTCTCGGCCTCTATCAACCATCGCTTCATACGTCGCACGATTTCCCCTCCCCCTGAAAGAAGGCATGAAATACGAACAAGAAAAAGTAAACAAGGAGAAGTTGAAAAGTCACAAATGTCAAAATTTGCAATTGGTTCTATGCTCTAGAGAAGTGCCGTAAACTTCCAAAAACTTCAGGAGAGAGTGCAGCAGTCCGGTTAACGCAGGAGATCTGGTGGGCGAGGCTGACTGTGGTGTTCTGGAAAAGAGAACCGCGTCCTGCACAACTGCACTGGCCATGACCCGGCTTCAGCAGCTGCGAAGAACGAACGAGGTTGGACGTGCTTGTAGCCTTTGAAGGTCGGATGTCGTAGGCACTGAATTTTCTCTCGTGGGCGCTGTATTCTGTGTCGTGGCTGAGAGAGAAACATTGCTTACAGCTTGCGTTTGCGAGAACCGAAGTAGTTGATATGATGTCTGTGTTCCTGCATTTTGCAAATGGTAGCGTTCAGTCTGCTTCGTGGTTTTTGTAGTGGTATCTCCGTCGGTAGGATTGTACATGATGCCTTGATATCTGGTACAGAAGAATTCCTTGACGTTTCCTTCCACGAATATGGCTCAGATGTTGACTTTGTTTTCCTTTAGTTGGTGTCGTTCCTGACGAACATCCTTAAGCCGCAAATCTGCTCGTGTTCTTATTTTAGTTCGTCGTAGTGGTTGATGTAATTGCCGTAGTTTCTGGAGGTCTTTGAGTTCTTGATGGTACTTTTGATGTTGCGGAATCCGGCAAGGTGGCATTCCTTTACTAACCCGAGCCTGCTTTTCTTTGGTATTTGGTGTGACCGATAAATAGTTGGTAGTCGTTGGGTTGTCGTGATTCTCAAAAGAAAATGAAGGTGGTGCACTAGAATCGGCAAAAAGGTCTTCGGAGGCTTCTTCTGAACTGTTCACTACGAAGGGGTCTTGCGCTTGGCACCATGCGATGTTACATTTGTCTGGATCTTCTGCTTTGTTTCAACTGTCTAGTGTGTGTACACCGCACGGTGATGAATGAATCCGTCCAGAAGGAGCATGGCTTGACAGGGTATTTTCGTGAAGCGTCAGGTCATGTACCGTGGTCGCGGCGTCCTTATGAGGCAAATGGTGAGCGATTGGAGCGCTCGAAGAGCCGCGTGATGGAAAACCGCGTCGTGGACCACGTATGCGAGACGAAGAATTAAAAGCATCAGGTCAGTGAGCAACGTCTCGCGTCATAGGCTGGAGTGAGGACTTTCGAAATGCCGGCTTTCGTGCAGAAAGGAGGCGCGCTTGATGGTTAGGTTTTTCCCAAAACACGCATGGTCTTCTGGAAGTAAACCCATGTGCCACCTCGTCTTGTGGCAGTTGTCGATTCACGTTGGGATTTCGAATACTTGAGGACTGCTTAGGGAATTGACGATAGTGTGCGGTATTTATTCTCCAGATGGTCGGCAATAAATAAGTCTTGGTCATAGTCGTTAAAACGAGTTATCATCTCTTCTTTGATTTTCTGCCACGATTCGCCGTTGTCGAAGTTGTGGGTAAGGTAAAATTTAATGCCTCACCAGTCACGTAGTCGCTGAAGTTTGTAACGATCTCCCGTTCCGACCATGATGCCGCGGTAGCGTGGAGATCGAACAGGTCGAACCAGTCCTGTACAGGTCCATCGTCCGCTGCTCCGGTGTACTTGGGGATCAGTAGATGGTTCCGTCATGATGCCGGGAACTGCATGCGACTGAGATCACCTCTTGATGATGATGTGTGGGGTTTAACGTCCCAAAACCACAATATGATTATGAGAGACGCCGTAGTGGAGGGCTCTGGAAATTTTGACCACCTGGGGTTCTTTAACGTGCACCCAAATCTGAGCACACGGGCCTACAACATTTCCGCCTCCAGAGATCACCTCTTCTGTGGTCGATATTCAGTTGAGACGTACTGCCGGTGGCTTCGTGAATGATACGAGGTTGATGGGCGGTGGCCATTTCTTCATCCTGTCGACTCGTGTGACGCTACGATGAATGGGAGACGTGGCCTGGCTCATACGCCATGTTTATTCCATCTCACTTCTTTCCTCTCGGCATATATATATATATATATATATATATATATATATATATATATATATATATATATATATATATATATGTATATATATATATATATATAGTAATAAGTTCACGGGCTACGTGACGACAAACAGGCTCAAGAAGAGCGCGTCGCTCTCGCCGCAATGGCTGAGGGGGCGCTGGCCGGCACTCTCACGTTTAAACCCACATATATACCTAAAGAAGTGGCTGGGGGGGGGGGGGGGTCGCCGCCGTGGTAGCTCAGTGGTAGAGCATTGAACGCGTTATTCGAAGGTTGCAGGTTTGGATCCTGCCCACGGCGAGTAATCTTTTCATCCACTTTTCTGTCTTCACATTTACATTAAAATTTGCTTTTATAGCTTCCTCTATACTTTTTTGGCATTAAATTCTGTTAGATGTCATTATATCCTGTCAATATATATATATATATATATATATATATATATATATATATATATATATATTTATATATATATAACATCATGAGTAAACACAGGAAAATAATCACATTAGGAATAAATTGTGCTAACAACTCCTATCCTCTTATTGGTTCCTGGAGAGATTTTCTTTGACATGTTTTGTCGCCCCAAACAACGTGGCTGTATCACTTACGCTAAGGAGGTTGACCGCGAATAGCCTAGGGTAATTTTCTCTAACAAAGGACTTACGTGTTTCTGAATAGTAGGACACCCGTGCGCGATGCTGGGTTCCTCAGTGGTGTTCGTACTTGGCTGTCCCGTTAGTTGCTCGAAATCAGGCTTT
Organism: Rhipicephalus microplus; assembly: GCF_013339725.1. Lineage (NCBI taxonomy): Eukaryota > Metazoa > Arthropoda > Arachnida > Ixodida > Ixodidae > Rhipicephalus > Rhipicephalus microplus. The sequence continues at coordinate 41,872 of NW_023612549.1, forward strand.
TCCTCACTGGGCTTCGAATCTATCAAAGAAATAAAAAAGGGACGCGATATGTCGATAATTTTCACTGCCGAGTTACACAGGTTTATTTTCGTTCTCCTGCAAACAGAAACTATTTGTTTAGAGCTTCAGAAAGCAGTACGTCTCGATTGTTTTAGTAAGAGAAATGCGGTTTTCATTTAGAATCCACTTGGACCTCTGACGTGAAATAAGCAGTGCGCAAGCAAGTGTGCAAGAACACATGCTTGTGCCTTTTCTGAACTTGGGATGACAATTTTTGATGCGTTTCATATTAACCCAGTGCGGGGTTTTGTGCGGGTCTACCTTAGGAGAGGTGCTATAGAAAAATGATGACCGAAGTTTGTAAATATTCATAAAGTATTGTTTTTTTTGGGTGACCCCACCTTTTCGGTGGGTATTCGCAATGGCGCTGCGATACCTCTTCTCGTCGCTATAGCTTCCGCCCCCCCCCCCATCCAGTGCGAATGCGCTTTGCCGTCCTAGGGTCGTGGCTTCTATTTCTCGCTGTGATCTAACGTCACAGCGCAGCATCTTAACCGTGTTACTACATGGCGAGCACAGCTGCGTGAGCACACTCCGACATCTGCACCCTCTCTATTTATTGCTTATATTTTTGTTCATAAAGTCCACATCAGATACGAGCCGGTGACATTCCACTTCTCAGCGGAAGGAAGAACGTATGGGTTTGAAGTAAAAAGTGGCGCGTTAATAATTACCGGTAATTGCTGAGAATCTGAACTACAGCCAATCGCTTTTCACGGGTGTCTAGTAATGTCCAGGCGTCATTATTGACACTCTCGGCTGAATGTTGCTGCTGGTGTCAACGTCGGCGTCGTCGTCGACATCGCCATTACTCACGGTATATGTATACGTACCTATATATGTGTAAATACAAGAAAAAGATTATCAAGAAAAATACTCCGGCACGTGAAATCGAACTTGATACCTGTGTATCGTGAGTGCGAGTCTCGTTAGCCATTGATCCATGGAGGAACACCTCCTTCAACGCTCAAACGGCAAGCTATCTATACCTACCACTTACCGCTGCAGGCGGGCATCTCGGGGGGGGGGGGGGGGGGGGACTATCGTGTTTTCAGCATTACCAGCAAGATGGCGCAATGAGCACGCGTCACCACATCGTCAGGACGCGGTGGCGTGCGTTGTCATATCCTGCGCGTACTTTGCGCCACGTAGAGGAGGAGCACGACATTCAATCGCCCACTCTTATCTCACGGTGGGGAGGATCGTACGTCTTGCCTTGTCTTGCGTTTTCACCGGAGTGATTCTGTTGTAGTTCTCGGGTGCACGAGGTCACTGCAATCGTTGCACAGTCTCCATTTGCGAAAAGGACGCGCTTTTTAGACGAAGCCAAGTAACGCTGGGGCGCTTATTTGCGTTCATCTGTACCTGTTAGTACGTTGCGTGCGTCATTTTTGCGTGAAAAACGTGGGACACATTTTGATCTGCTTGGCATTGTGCGCGTGGACTTCCAAATTCTTGCTATCGCGTTCATTGCTTCGCCTTTGCGGTAAAACTTTGACTTTTTATGGTCCAAAACACGTTTCTTAACTTGGCATAGGCGAACAATCAAAATGAAAATCAATCAGTATTTAGTATTGTCTTGCAATTCCATCACGAAAACATCAGCATCGTTTGCAGCTTGGCCAAGAGCTTCAGCGCATGCAGCGTTTGAATGCTCATGTGCTGATAAATGATACTCCGTTGTTTTGTATCTATAGCAAGTTTGGTTTTGTTTGGTTTTGTAAAGTATTGTGAGCGCTCGCGGCCATGTTCTGTGAGCAGCAATGAAAAGCAGGGGCTGCCAGTTTGTATTCCCTGTTGCGGATACTAAAGCGCTCGAGTTATAGGGAGTTTTTTTTTTCATAATTCGAGCGCTATAGTTCTGGTCCCGGCGCTGAGAGCCGTCCGGGAGCAGGACTTCAGTTCAAATTAAAGCAGTTTGAATTAGCGAGCTTTTACTGCATTTACAAGCAAACTGTTAGAAGGAAAATTGTACACATTTGCGTAAGCAGTAAAATGTGAACGGGATTGCACGATGAACAGAAACACCTGAACTCTTTTCAAGTTAATGCCAACTGGTTACTATAACGTACACAGCTATGTATACATCGTTAATTGGGACACGCCATTACGAAGTAGCTACTGAATCACAATTGTTTCTAAGGGCAATTATGAGAAAATCCTGGTGAAGGAAGGAAGGCAGGAAAATAACTTTGATTTGGTCCAGCGGAACGCGACAGAGTGACGCACCCAGTTTAGTCCCACGCCGGGACCGGCAAGCCGAGCCTGCCGGCCACATCGCGGGCCCACTGGAAAGCTGTAAGCTGATCAGTGAATGACCTGTGCTCGGCATGTGGTGAGATAAAGCCTGTACTCAGCTACCTCAGTGCAACTTTCCGACTATTCAGTGCAAAAGAGTAACAGCTCAAAATGTCATCAGTTCAGCTGTGTTCCTAGACATTACCGCCTGCATTTTCTTCATGTTGTGTCTGTAGGTACTGGTTTACTGTTACCTTAATTACTATCAGGTTGCTCCGACGAAGGCCGAAGGTACATCGCTTGAGTGCAATACACCAACTTCTTACATGCTTGTATTGTTACATACGTTATGTTCGAACTATGAACAAATGCTTGACAAGCAGGTTCGACTTCCCAAAGAATTTAAATAGAGAGAAAAGATTTACTAATTAGTTTCACCTGGCACGAACAAGCTTCTATGGTTGCCCTTTAGGCACGGCTAGAAGTGCAAGCTGCATGGCAGAAAATTAATGACGATGATTTGTGGTGCTTTATGGCACAAGGGTCAATTGATGGCCAAAAAGCACAATTCAGTCGACAAGAGATGTGAACAATGATATGGTGCGTGGCTGTATAGGGACCTTAAAATTATTTGCGGTAACACGTGTAAAAACATGCAAGCAGGAAAGCCATGACAGTGGCGTGGAATATGTGCAGTGAGAGTGAATGGCTAAAAGTCGTGATCATGAAACCCTGATGTAATTGTAGCCACCACAGGTGCGACTTCGGTACAGAGGTCTCACTACGAATCACCTGAGTATAAGAAGTGAAAGCTACGTACATCATTTAAAAACGTAAAGAGTGATTGAAGTTTAAAAATGAAATTCCTACCGATGAGCATGACAGGATGCAGTGGGAGCAGTCGTCGGTAGGGTAATGAAAAGTTGCTTTTTTTAAGAGCATATAACTCGATGCAATGAACATGGATGTGGAGAACCGTAAGTGCTTTTCAACATCTTTCAAACAATGCTAGATCGCTAGCAGACAGAAGATATGATTGTGTAAAGTATGTATGTCCTGTTCTTAGCCTTTTAAGTGTTATTTCTCTGTGTTGTGATTTCAATAGTTGCGGCCAATGACCGAGTTGTGGCTTAATAACATGTAGTTGATTATGTGTGTGTTTATTCCACGTGTTCTACCTATAGTTACCTGAGCTTTCGTTTTAGAAAAGGTTTCATATCAACTGCAGAGATCGGTATTGATACATTAGCGACGGTGTCGTTGGCGGATGAAGCCAGCTGGTGCGTCGGAACGTTTCCCTGTATCTCACAATGACCTGGCCCCCAGCAGACTCCAACATGCTGTTTAAATTGAGTAGATTGAACATAACAGCTAATAAACGGAGTCAAGAACTTGACTTTGTACTTCAAAAAAAATTTCAGAGCTTTCACAAGGCTTAAAAAATCCACGTAAATTACTGCCTTTTGTAGTTTATGTGTGCAATGTGTTTAACAGCCGCATGTATTACATAAGCTTCTCCTGGCAAAATAATTGCATCAGAAAGCAGGACGCCAGCATTTGAAAAGGATGCGCCGATTGCTGCGTACGAAACAAGGGTTGGACTTTGAGGAACTCAGAACATGTGTACTTATGTTGTAGTTCTAAGAAGTGTGGGCGGATATATACCAAGGGTGCGTGCTTTATAATCTCTAAAAAGGCACACCACAATCTATTGTTTGCCGCTGCCATGGTGTGGTGGACATGCTGTGGGAGCCATCAAACGAAGTTCAAGTGACACAATGGTTTTCTCAGAAAGGACCCTGACACGAATTGAATGTGTTTGTCTCAGAGATGGCTGGTTTTCAAGCCGAACGAAGCTGGATATGTAATAATTGTGGAAAGTTAAGGGTGGTCCTTGTCTGCCTTCACTTTGAGATAACATAGAAAAAGACATGTAAAATCTCTGTATATAGAGTGACCATTCGTTAGATTCTACGTACAGGCTTTCAACGGGACGGGCTCGAAAGGCAACCGCAGAGAGGCGAATGCCTAGGTGGTGGACAGGTTCAAGCATCTTTAGGGCAGTAGGTGTCGCAGACTCATAAGTTATTGCTCCATAGTGAAGGCGAGTGCGTACGAGGCTTTTATACAAGTTCATGAGACACTTCTCGTCACATACCCACATAGCGCATGAAAACACTTTTTGAATGTTCATGACTCTGATGCACTTTGTTTTTAGATACTAGATGTGTGGTACGAAGGTTAGCTTGGTGCCTAGAATTAGGCTCAAGATATTTGTGTTCGGCATTAACAGAGAGACGTTGATTATGCAATTGAATGCCAGAGTCGTGATAAGTGCCTCTCTTTATGAAGAACAAGACACGCGTGTTTTTTTTTTTGGGGGGGGGGGGGTTCTTCAGAATTTGTTTTCTTCTGTTCATTTAGAAACCTCGTTAAAGCTAAGCTGAATTTGCCGCTAACACCTTGCCAGGTTACTAGGCTTAAATCCAAGCTGGACGTCATAAAATATCAACTACAACTGACGTTAGCCTGTCATGTCTTCTGCAACATAGAAGCACATATAAAATGTTGAGAAAACTGGATAGCCCGTACTGCAATCTGAGTTGACATTTCACGGACATTAGGGTCTATGTAAAAGTAGTTACGAGACGTGGCGTAGCTTCGTGGTAGAATACTTCATTACTACGCAGAATGCTAGGGTTAGGTTCTCGCTTGGACCCTGACATTAATTCTTCGCATTGGTGTGGTCAATGCTGCCGATATCAGATTTTTTCCTAACACTCCTTAGTTAAAGGAACCCATGTGTGTTTTGGACATTTCTGGGTGGATATGAAGTGTTAATCACATGTGGAATATACAAGCTCACGGGTTTGTGCCCCTCTTCGGCAACAGTAACATCTGGACTAATTTGATTTAACAATAATGGTTTGGTTTATATCCTAAAAGCATGACATTACCTTTTGAACATTCTCGACTGGTTATAATAAGGTATACTGTTATGTTTATATCGTTAATCGGGAAATATCTTTTGGAAAAATATTAGCAGGGGAACTTATTTTCAAGAAGGATTAAAATCGTAGTGTGGAATATTATAAAGGCAACCAAACTGTCGGCTAATGGCGAAGCACTTGAAGGCGATAATTTTATTTGACACCCATGTTACTTTTCTTTATTGCCATAACTACTCACAAATTTATCGGGAAATATATTTAGTTTATATGTACGTATGTAACACATTCTGGAACACCTTACGCTGTACAAAACATTAAAAACTTACCATTTCGTGCAGAAAGTGACATCTGGATGAAGACAGATAACAGCATCACCACGTACCCTTGCTTTATCATCATCGCCATTCTGTTTTATGAAGAAACGAGAACGAGGTGCCATTTCAGACCAACCTTCGTGGAACGACTACCCGATATTTGAGTTATGTAATTTTGTTGTTACCACTTTTCAGTAGTTTCAACCCGTGCTGCTGTACTAGTGTTCTGAGATGTTACCCGTGTCCCAAGGAGCGAATGAATTGAAATGCAACAATTTCGAGCGATATTTCTACTCCTCCACGTAAAGAACCAGAAAGCTCCTGCTTCCGTGGATCTTACTGTCAAGCTCCGCCGGGGTCATCATTCTTGCTTCTATCTTCCCTAGTGTGCTCAGATTTGGTTACACGTTAACCCCAGGTGGTCGTAATTTCCGGAGCCCTATATTACGGCGTCTCTCATAATCATATGGTGGTTTTGGGACGTTAAACCCCAGATATCGATCGATCGATCGATCGATCGATCAATCAATCAATCAATCAATCAATCAATCAATCAATCAATCAATCAATCAATCAATCAATCAATCTATCAATCAATCTTCCCTACAGTTCACGCAATATGACGCGCATGTTTAGGAGAAGCTGCGAAATAATATTGGTGGGTACAGTTTCTCTTGAAGTCACGATGGACAGTAACGGCATCCGGCTAGATGGTTTTTGTTCAGTTGACTGCATGAAGCAACCATGGAGTTCTAGTGCATCCTCATGTTCTGGCGCAACCTCATGTTCTGGCGCATCCTAAAAGGAAGCATTATATTGTGCCCTTGGTTATAAGAGCCTAAAAACGGTGCCATGGTCTGAAGGCTACAACTTTTCTATAATATTTAGGGGAAAGATTGAAAGGCGTGAGTAATCACATATCGCTTACGCTCAGTAATAAAAAAAACTGTAGCTATAAAAATGTCTCTAGCTGTAAGACTTGTTTCTACTTATCTGCTGAAGGTTTGAGACACGGAAAGTAGGCGATTGATAATAGTAGTTTGATTCAAAGCTGTTTCAGAGCCTTCGCTTGGTAATCAGGTTCTGCGTTGCTTCTAGGTTGTCGCAAGACTCTAGTGATAAAGGATTCTAGGTTGCTTCGACGTTTTTCTCGGCACAAAACGGTTCCGGTAAAACCAAAGAGAATCACAGATATGACACGGTTACCCAAACCACAGGGAAGGAAACCAGTGCTTGAACCAAGCCTTCGTATACGTTATAATTTTTTAAAAACTGAACTGAGTGCTAAAACACGGCACATTCACGCACACACATACCAAGAGGCCAAACACACGCAGCACTCTGCGTGTGTGATGCCTGTGCGTGTGTGTGTGTGCGCGCGTGCGTGCGTGCGTGTGTGTGTGTGCGTGCGTGTGTGTGTGTGTGTTTGTGTGTGTGTGTGTGAGTGAGTACGTGAATGTGTCCTGTGTTTGCGCTGAAATCAGTTTTTTCAAACGACTGCCAAAAGCCTAATAAAAAGATTTTTTAAATGATTAGGGTATAAACCTAGGGCCTCCTACGTATTCCGCGGCTGGACGACAGTCCAGAAAACAGATGACTTAAGCAGTGCCAGGAAGATGAATCCCCCTTTATTAGATGCGGAGCATCTTATACTCGCGCCTTGTAGTGCGCCGTCCGCACCGCTTCTCGAACATTCGACAGCTGACGCGCGCGCATGCGCCGTCGCGCCGTCGCCCACTCTTCCACCATCTGTGCATCCCTTCCTCCTCTACACACCGCGCGCGCTTCACTCCTCCACCATCTGTGCACCCTTCCTCCTCTACACACCGCGTTCGACATCTACAATTCTCCTGATTCTCCAGTGGACGCGCATGTGGCGTCGCGCTTCGAGAACATTCAACAGCTGACAGTGCATGCGCCGTCGCGCTGTATATATACTCAAGGTCGGCGCTCGCTCGCTCAGTTGCCGCTCGTCGGTTGGTTTGTACGGCGCGTCGACGTCCAAGGTCGCGGTGAAATGAATTCCAACGAATCCACAAACACAATGATCGACGTCCCTTCGACCAGCGCCGCCCTTTCGCATACGTGTGTACGTGTTCACTCATTTAACACCCCCTCCTACAACCACGTTAACCAATTTAGCCATCGACCCAAGTAAGTCGCAATTTAACACCCCATTTCACAACCACGTTAACCAATTTAGCCATCGACCCAAGTAAGTCGCACTTTAACACCCCGTTAACCAATTATATGCTCCGCATCCTCCTCAGTGTTCCCCCGAGGGAAGCTGCGGGCAATTTTTTTAGTTTGCGACATGTTTTTAAGCGCTACGCAGCCAGTCGTAGGTTGGTAGGAAAGAAGAGAAAGCAAGATAACATAGGAAGCGCGGCAATATTACCTGAATGCCAGAACATATCAACGTGTGAGCACTGCGTATTTTACAGGACACGTCATCGTTGACTTAGATCATTCGCTTCGGTATTTTCTCGCAGTCGCCGCTGCCTTTCCCGTTCCTTAGCGTCCTCTCGTTACACGTACTCGGAGTCATCGGCTGGCACCCGTCGCTTTGCAGTTTTTGCTGGGTGAACCGTTACATTAATTAAATCTTCCCTTCTGGTGGACCAGTCGTGCGTAGTACAGTTTTGTTCAATTGTGTGGAACATACTTATTTGGGATGACGATACTTTTCTGGCAGTCCACAGTGCGGCACATTTTCGTTAAGGATTGTTATCTGCGATCGACTCACAATGATCGATTTGCTAAACTGCTTCAGTGGTTGACCGTGATATTTTGACATTTCTTTGATTTTCTGATCTTTTTTGTTAATCCATATCGCATGACGTCCTCTGTACACTGGGCGAGCAGCCCTCGCTACTTCAGCCTTGGCAACCATGCACTTGGATTATGTGCCCGCATCGCGACGAACCTCTTCTCGCGGGGCTAGGGCAGTTGTTTGCCGAATAATTCAATAAAGCATTATCCCTTTCTATCTCTTCCTATTCTGTTGCGCATCCTATTGCTACCGATTTGTACCATTGTTGAAAAACCGGTTAAAGTGGTCAATAAGGCGATGAGGATGACTTGAAGCTGTCGTGTGCTGCTGCTTCTCGGGGAAGTGAATAATTGACAGATATGTGGGGTTTAGCGTCCCAAAACCACCATATATTATGAAAGACGCCGTGGTAGACGGCTCAGGGAATTTCAACAACTTGCGGTTCTTTAAGTGCACCCAAATCTGAGCACGCGGGCCTAGAACATTTCCGCCTTCATCGCAAATGCAGCCGCTGCAGCCGGGGTTTAAGCCCGCGACCTGTGGGTCAGCAGCCGAGTACTTTAGCCACTAGACCGCCGTGGCGGGGCGGGGGGAGTTATCGTGTTTTCAGTATTATCAGCAAGATGGCACAATAAGCGCGCTGCGGCTCTCATCTCTCACGCGTACTTTGGCCCGCGGAGAGGAGGGGAGTGGATAATCTCTCACGCGCCCTTATAGCCTGATGTAGGGGATCATACGTCTTGGCTGGCATCGTGCTTGCACTGTAACGATTCTGTTGTAGTTACAAGGCACACAAAGGTCACTGCAATCATCGCACAGCCTTCATTTGAGAAAAAGGCGCACTTTTCAGACACAGCAAAGTAACAACTGAGACGCTTATTCGCATTCATCTGTACCTGTGAGTACGTTTTGTGCCTCATTTGTGCGCAAAAACACGGGGCACGTTTCAATTCGCTTGCCCTTACGTGCGTGACCTTCCAATTTCTTGATATTGTGTTCATTGCTTCGCCTTTGCGGCAAAGTTGTGACTTTTTTTCCCCACTTTCTTTCTTTACATTTGAACAATATTTACTATAACGTCATCTCTCTTGGCATGATAGTCTACTACTTGCCATAAATATTGTGTCTAAGAAAAAAAAACGACCTTTTCTATTGACGCTTGTACACACGGTGTTTATTAAATGTGTCCAAAATATTACAAGAAATAAGGGAAATGAATTATTTCCTTATTTGTGTCATACTTTTTTCGTTTGATTAGAGAGATCTCAAGATGTATAGGCACAGCCCTAAATTATTGTTTAAATAAAATGAATAGGTAAAAGTTTAGTTAGCGGAGGTGTGGAAACAAATAGGTGAATAGCGGTCCTTCCTGCGCTAAGGACAAGACCACGTTTGTATTTTGAGAAATTGGTCTCTAGGGATTGCTGTGCAGCAGTTTAGTTTAACCAAATTCACGAGCAAAAATTGAACCGATGCACTAATAAGCACAACCGGCAGATGAGCAGGATGATGTCACTATTCACAACAGTGTTGCAGTGGCGTTAGTTTGGCGTTTGTTAAGGTACGTGCGCCCTGCGTGCTCTGATTGAAAGAAAAATCCGCACAACCACAATGCGAATTCAGTCGATGGTTTGTGCAATGACGATCGCACAATCGAGATGCCGCGGAAGGGTATTGCACGTGCACACTTTGCAATTTTGGTATCGCGGCATAATTCGCCACATTTCAATATGCGCTATTCGACCGAAGCTGCTTTAGTGAAATGTGAAAGTGGCAACAGGTTTTTTTGTAGGCAAAAGCAGCATTTTCTCCACTTAAGTCGACCACGCATCTGAACAAGATAAAACGTTAATTAACTTTATTCTTGACCACGTCTTGAAACTGGTATCTAGATGTACCAAGGTTGAGATGCGGGAGGCGCAGAAGAAGTAATTATGAGGACAGTGTGAAAATTTTCTAATTTGTGGGAATTTCCGGCCACATATCTTGTGCACCTCTCATAGCTTCTCGTCTATTTTTTTTTTCGCACGGCACATAGTTGAAGGTGTCCCTTACGTGTTCTCGCTACGGAGATTTGTCACGAACACCAACCGCGTCCAAATTCGCAGGAACACCGCCTCCAACAGCTATAGCCAACGTGATCGCCATCAGTCGCACTGACGCCAGTGATTCGACTCCCGCACTTACCCGATCATATCCACTTCATCTTGAACGAATGAGCCTGTAGGGCAGAGTCACCACGTTTGCGGGTGTATTGTGCATGTTATAATATGGTATAGTATAACACGTTTTTGCAGCAGTCATACTTATAAAATTTTTTTTCGTGCTGTCTGAAATACTGTTTTCGAAGACAACAATGTATTTTGGTTTGCTCTGACTAAATGTACACTCGATTTCTATTTTTCCTAAATACCTTGTGTTTATATTCGTTATACGAGATGTTCATAATCATTAAATAAAAATATATGTTGTTTATAGGTGCATGGACTATGTGATGGCCAAAGAGCGCTAGTACAGAATACAAAGCTTCGGGCAGTGGTTGACATGACTGGCTGTATAGGGGCCTAAAATTCCTTCCGGTAACAGCGGGTAAAACATGCAGGTAATAAAACAATCAGAGAAACATGAAATGTGTACAATGAAAATGTGTGGCTAACGGTTCTGATAGTGATAGTATATAGTGATGATGCAACACGAATACGGCTTTGTTGGCGCATACATACTTTCAACTTTCTCCTGTAACAGTTCCATTTATATTTTACCAACAATTAGTGATTTATTTATACTGTATTGAAGTAAAGTATAGTGTATGTAAACACCAATAGAGCCTCATTTTAGATTGTTACGGTATTTTATTTCGCCCATTACGAACAACAAAATCCTCATCAGTTATTCCTTAAGACTTCATGGTCAGATATCAGGAAAATGCACTGCATTAGCCAAAGTATAGGAATACTAAAATAAAAAGATTCGTTAGTGATCTTAAAGAAAAAGAATATTTGAGCGTACTTACTTGAATATTACCGAAAAAATCAGCCTATTTCAAAATACTTGTTTAAAATAGCAATCGCTGCTGTATAATTGTAGTTCCGCACGAAAGTCCGTAACGTGCTACTTTAGTTTTCTATAGCGCTTCAGAAAACGGCGTAAGTGTATTGCTTCGAACGTTCATCGAGACGCGCAAAATGCTCGCAGTTTTGGAATCCCTAATTCCTAGCTCTTAGGATATGCTTATTTTATATGTAAATAAAGAGTGACCTTCCTAAAGCCTTGAATGAGTCATCGACACTCTCATACAACATTTTTTTGTTTTTAAGTTGTAATAGCTATTAACCACGCTTGATTATCGTATTACCAAAGGTTGACCAAAATGTGAATGTAATTATTGAGTGTTAAATACAACATCTTCCGGTTGTCTTTACTAAAAGAAATTTAACATGCAATAAAAAACGCGGAAACAAAATGATATTTACGTGCGCTCTCAGAACAGCTTGCAGCCGCTGATATTTAGGTAAAGCCGTGCGCAAATCAAGTTTAGTATATATATATATATATATATATAGTCTAGTAGATCCTCCGTGAGCGGTCACAACGTGGTTTATTTCGACGTTTCGGCCTAGAGTCTGGCCTTCATCAGGAATAAAGATACAGTTTGTCGGTGCTCAGCTTTATACAATCTCAAATCAGAGGGCAAGGTAAGAGGGAAAAAAAGAAAAGAAAAAAAGGAAAAGAAAAGAAAAGGAAAGAAAGAAAAAAGGAAAAAAAGAAAAAAGAGAAAAATAATATACGGTGACCGCCCCTCGGGTGCCCCCCTTCCACTTTTCCCTCCACTCCCCCCCCATCTCTCTCCCCCCTCTCCCCTTCACCTTTCTGATGTCAGCGGTCTGTGTATGTTTCCGTTCCCTAGCGCATTCCTCCCGATCAGACGGTCCCTCCTGGCACTGGCGGTTCGGTGTGGGGCAAAAAAGAGCTTTTCAGGAAGTCCTAAGCCTTTAACTGCTCGGGGTCCCGTAAACAATTCGTCGTAGAAGGACGGGGGCCGCGTATTGTGGCAGAGGCTGGTCAGCGGGCATTTTCGGAAGTTCTAAGCCTTTAACTACTCCGCGCCCTGTCAACATTTCGTCGTAAAAATAGGGGTGCCCCGTATTGCGGTAGGCTGTGCAAGCGCGTGCAATGCGAATTCCTGGCCCGCTTCTAAATTACGCGTGTCGTGGGGGCCTCCCGGCTGTGCAAATGGTTGCTGTTGGGCATGTCGTGCATGGTACAAATGATTGGGTAGTAAAATAAAACAGAAAACAGACGACAGCTGCACTTAGGAAGAGTAGTTACACTTGGAATTGTTTTAGGTTGTCCAGTGCCCTTCGCAGCTGAAGTGCCGTGAACTCAGTTACTATTTTCATCGTTGCCGTTATTGTTTTCTAATGCTTTAATTGCTGCAAGTGTACCAGGATTCTCATTTATTCCTCTATCGAGGGTGTTAAATCGGTGGATAAGGTATGACTCTCGTTGTTCACGTTCTCGATTTGATTTAAATCCCGTCTCTAAGAGCGTTACTGATAGTTTGTCGAATGCATGGTCGGGAAGATTGAGATGTTTTGATAGAGGTAGACCTCATTGGATAACCTCATTGGATAATTCATGCTCTACTGGCTAGGGGCGTGTGTTGCACTAGGTTCAACGGACACCAGTGGTTCACTTAAAGACATCTTGGGTTTCTACGAGTGACTGAGAGTGCAGTACGCACCTGCTTTATTCAATAAACTCTTAGGTACTTAGCTACTAATGCTTTTATTTAGACAAGCAAAGAGAGAGAGACGAGTACATCAGCATTACTTTTTGTAGGTAACACCCCCTCCACACATCGGGAGTGTGCGGTTAGCGACAGACTTAAGTAGTACGAGCCCTAAACGTTCGCCGTCTACAGCGCACTACAGGACAGAACAGGTGGATCACTATTCATTCGCGCTCGTGTGCGTCGAGTTCACTTCAAACGACATTAACGGGCACCTCAGGGCTATATTAGTCTCTCATGCCATGTATGCAATCATAAGGAACAGTTTTCCCACTTGGTGGCGTACCAGCGCTTTATGTCAGTTTCGTACTTGCAACGCGAACCGAGCGCTTCGTTGCGTGTAAGATGGGTTATTTCTTGTGGGCAGCGGGTGAGAGACGAGCATTCAGGCTTGTCTGTACCACCGCTGTATCGATCAACAGGCGTTTCTCTGTGTGACTAGCATGCCTTCATTTATGTTTTTTTTAAATATTAAAAACAATAAATTGGACCTTCGTATGTCCGGCGCGTCTCTTCGTTTGTGTGACCATATTTATTACGTGGCGCTGTTTCGAATGGGCGCTTTGGACAACTAGCTGAACAACAAATTTCTCGTTTTCTCGGGAGGCGATATTAAAAAAAGAGAAACGAAAAGGATCTGGCCTACCCGGGGCAGTGTTCCAAGTAAATTCAACAACCCCCTTCCCTCCAAGCATAGCTATACCATTGCAGTTGCAGTATAATTTTGAATTGTTCAGTGATCAGCGTGGGTATGAGCAGCGCTAGCAATCCCCTGTTTTTTTAACAGAGTTAGGCGAACAAACGAGTGCGCAGACGAGAACGCTGTGGCTCGTACCTTAGAGCATTGGCCAGGTAATCTGAAGATCGCAGGTCACTCCCTTTCGGAAGCCATTCAACTCATTCCCTTTACTTCCTTGACTATATATCATAGTTAACGCTATACAGTATGACACTAGAAATAGCGTGCATTACCCTTCCTTGCTTTCATTTTTGTTGGTTCTCATCAAGGATGTGCATAGCAGTACATGACTAAGTCGATACACCATCGTACTCACTGAACTCTCGGTCATGATTGTTGTGAACTTAGCGTGAGACGAAATAGAAGAATAGAAGAAGAGCTTGTTCTACATCGAATGTTGAAAAAAAACAACAACAACATTCGCAGTCTCCGATGGGTGATGGGATCTATCGTTACGAATCTAATAGCACACATTTGAACTACCAAATATTGTTAGAATATGTTTCGAATATGCAGCACCCCAAAAAGACGTGAAATGAAAAAAAAAATGGGGAGTCAAGGATCACTTTAATTCCTTTAGTTACTGAATCACAAAAGCTAATGAAATCGTTAAGTAGACTCAGCTTCCCTGTTCCGCTGTGGAACTCAGCTTCCCTGTTCCACTTCCCTGAGATATGTGGGGTTTGTCCCAAAACTACCATAAGATTACGAAAGACGCCATAGTGGAGGGCTCCGGAAATTTTGACCATCTGGGGTTCTTTAACGTGCACGCAAATCTGAGAACACGGGCCTACAACATTTCCGCCTCCATCGGAAATGCAGCCACCACAGCCGGGATTCGATCCCGCGACCTGCAGGCCAGCAGCAGTACCTTATCCACTATACCACCGCGGCGGGGCTGCGAAAGGAAAGACGCACACGGATATGGGCTTCGTAAAACCCATCAAGCGAGAGAAAGAGAGAACAATAGAAAGGAAAGGCAGGGTGGTTGACCAAGCTTGGCTCGGTTGGCTACCCTACACTTGGGGTGAGGAGAGGGGGAACAATAGAAAAGAAAAAGAGAGAAAAGAAAAGAAGAGGAGCAAAAAAGAGATTGATGAACAGTCGGATCGAGACTACGAGACTACACAGCACGGTCTCATGTTGTTTTTTCACAAGTGCTCGTGAAGTCCGGTGGT
This sequence comes from Rhipicephalus microplus, assembly GCF_013339725.1. Lineage (NCBI taxonomy): Eukaryota > Metazoa > Arthropoda > Arachnida > Ixodida > Ixodidae > Rhipicephalus > Rhipicephalus microplus. The sequence continues at coordinate 56,917 of NW_023612549.1, forward strand.
CTTTGGGAAGTACGAGATAGCTTTCGTGGCTTTGCACGTATGTGAAACCGTCAGTCAAGGTCCCAGGATCTTCTTTTCTGTTAGCGGTTGTGAATCCAATTGTCGGAGCTTGGCTTCCATAATATGTCGTTCAGGCTGGTGTGCTGGGCAGTGGCAGAGAATGTGCTCAAGCGTCCTCGCAGGCGCAAATGTTGCATGCCGAACTGCTCGCCATTACAAGGAGACAAGACTTCCAAGGGGACAAGAATATGCAATCCTGAATGCCATGCCTACCCTCATGCGACACAGCAAAGTTTCAACGCGTCGTGGGAGCCACGATGGCAAACGAAGTTGCAAGTTTGGGTTGATAGAATACAGGCGTGCGTTGGAGAAACCCGGCGTATTCCGTTGTAGGAGAGTTATACGGCGAGCAAGTGGTTGTAGTCGCCTTGCAGCTTCAGTTCCCAAGAGTGGTATGGGAATACGCAGGTCTTGGTCATGAGCCAATCGAGCTGCTTCATCAGCGTGGTCATTGCCAACAAATTCGAAATCACTCAGCAACCATTGAAATACAATATCCTGGCCTTCCTCGAGCGCTTCGTGGTAGTCGTGCCTTATCTGATATACTCATTGTTCATGTATAACCCGTGCTGTATAGCGAATCGTTGTGTCTGTAAGGCTGACCTCCAGGCGCAATAGATGGCCGATTGATTAGGTTAATGCCCAAGATTGTACTTGACTGCACCTTGAAGCGCTGCAAGTTCTGCTGCTGTAGACGTCATGGTGTGAGAGAACTTGTATTGAAGCGACACATTACCAGAAGGAATAACCATTGCTCCTGTAGAGCTGTTAGAATTAGTGGAGCCATTGGTGTAAACTTGTATGCGCTCAAAGCGCGCTTCGTCTACAGATGCAAAGTGAATCATTTCAGGGTTAGCGGTGACATGCGTGACTTCTTAACGATTCCAGGAGCCCATAAGCGCCCGTCAAGTTGACGGAAACTCCATAACGCAGATACTGCACGCATTGCAAGTTTGAAGCCAGGCGGTATAAGTCCCTGGTGCTTCGTCACAATAACCGCTTAACGAAGCATGGGGCCTCCGCGCTGTCAACACGCTAAGTGATGTGACAGAAAACCATGATAATTGCCGAATGTGTGCTCTTCAGCGACTCGACATTATTATACGTTGTGACCAGCTGTTCTTGAGCGAGAATAATGGTAGCCACTGTCAATGAGCATATGCTTTGGCAATGCCCCGTGTTACCTAACGGCCCTCTATCCAGCAAAGCCGACTGGGAAGAACCACTCCGGAGCCCATCGCTGCAAGCACAAATCCAGGCAATCCAGAGGGACCAAGAAATCGCGGAACATCACAGTGTCCCAGCCCCGACTTGGACGCGGCCAGTGGCTTCCGCGGGTCCCCGATAGAAGTTCCCGCGAAAGCTCCTCAGGATCACATAAAGTTCATTGTCTGTCTGGCTGTCTGTCTGTCAATGAGCATCTTGGAAGGCAAAGACATGTCCTAAGTGCTTGAGCTTGTACGTTATGTAGTGGGCGGATGTTGGTCTTGCACATGTTGGACAGGGCAGGAAGGCTGTATCGGAGAAGTTCAGGAAAGAGGGCTACCTAAAGTTGCAGCATGGTGTGTACGGAGGGGCGCCCCATGATTTTATGACAACGAACTTGAATAAATTCTGAATCCCGATGAGCTTTTTCTTGAGGTATGCGACATATGCACTCCAAGATAGGTCACGATCTACGATGACACATCTACAAACGGCTCTTATATGCAATTGATTCGCCATCGATTCACATGAGTAGAAAAACATCGGTTTACATGTAAACCGCCTGGGGAAAATCTCTTCGTAGCATTTGTGGCGAAGTGCACAATGCCGTCCAAGCATGGCCTTTCTTTCTAACCCAAAAGTCCAAACAGCATCTGCCCCACTATGCCTTTCTTCGTGTTTTCTCGTAATTTCCTAGAACTCTCCCACCGGCAATTTCACTTTGCCTAATTACAGGGGAGACGAGAGTGGTATCGGTCTCGTAATCTCGGTGTTGTTTCGTAATCGAATTCGATGCTCCCGAGTCCATCCGTACTCTCTAATAGCTTACAAACCCTTCCCAATTTCTAGAATGTTATAGGCACTTTGTCATCGCTTATCAGTACAATGTCATCCAGCTTAATTCGATTTCCCTTTCTTTATCCTTTCTGAAGTGAGCGTTATAAGAGCTAGTGGATATTCTTTGTACCAGCGGTTCCAGAAAGTGCTTAGCCTGTGCTAATGTTCTCTTCACAGGCACCGTGTATCTGTGCGTTTCGTTGCTTTTATCGGAACCTCATGGTGAGGTAGGCGAGTTAGCCATCGAAGAGCTAACAAATGAGCAAGTGTAAGGACTTCAGGTTATTTCACCTCAGTAGAAACGTATGTTCATGGTCATGAGCCAATCGAGCTGCTTCATCAGCGTGGTCATTGCCAACAAATTCGAAATCACTCAGCAACCATTGAAATACAATATCCTGGCCTTCCTCGAGCGCTTCGTGGTAGTCGTGCCTTATCTGATATACTCATTGTTCATGTATAACCCGTGCTGTATAGCGAATCGTTGTGTCTGTAAGGCTGACCTCCAGGCGCAATAGATGGCCGATTGATTAGGTTAATGCCCAAGATTGTACTTGACTGCACCTTGAAGCGCTGCAAGTTCTGCTGCTGTAGACGTCATGGTGTGAGAGAACTTGTATTGAAGCGACACATTACCAGAAGGAATAACCATTGCTCCTGTAGAGCTGTTAGAATTAGTGGAGCCATTGGTGTAAACTTGTATGCGCTCAAAGCGCGCTTCGTCTAACAGATGCAAAGTGAATCATTTCAGGGTTAGCGGTGACATGCGTGACTTCTTAACGATTCCAGGAGCCCATAAGCGCCCGTCAAGTTGACGGAAACTCCATAACGCAGATACTGCACGCATTGCAAGTTTGAAGCCAGGCGGTATAAGTCCTGGTGCTTCGTCACAATACCGCTTAACGAAGCATGGGGCCTCCGCGCTGTCAACACGCTAAGTGATGTGACAGAAACCATGATAATTGCCGAATGTGTGCTCTCAGCGACTCGACATTATTATACGTTGTGACCAGCTGTTCTTGAGCGAGAATAATGGTAGCCACTGTCAATGAGCATATGCTTTGGCAATGCCCCGTGTTACCTAACGGCCCTCTATCCAGCAAAGCACGGGAAGAACCACTCCGGAGCCCATCGCTGCAAGCACAAATCCAGGCAATCCAGAGGGACCAAGAAATCGCGGAACATCACAGTGTCCCAGCCCCGACTTGGACGCGGCCAGTGGCTTCCGCGGGTCCCCGATAGAAGTTCCCGCGAAAGCTCCTCAGGATCACATAAAGTTCATTGTCTGTCGGCTGTCTGTCTGTCAATGAGCATCTTGGAAGGCAAAGACATGTCCTAAGTGCTTGAGCTTGTACGTTATGTAGTGGGCGGATGTTGGTCTTGCACATGTTGGACAGGGCAGGAAGGCTGTATCGGAGAAGTTCAGGAAAGAGGGCTACCTAAAGTTGCAGCATGGTGTGTACGGAGGGGCGCCCCATGATTTTATGACAACGAACTTGAATAAATTCTGAATCCCGATGAGCTTTTTCTTGAGGTATGCGACATATGCACTCCAAGATAGGTCACGATCTACGATGACACATCTACAACGGCTCTTATATGCAATTGATTCGCCATCGATTCACAATGAGTAGAAAAACATCGGTTTACATGTAAACGCCTGGGGAAAATCTCTTCGTAGCATTTTGTGGCGAAGTGCACAATGCCGTCCAAGCATGGCCTTTCTTTCTAACCCAAAAGTCCAAACAGCATCTGCCCCACTATGCCTTCTTCGTGTTTTCTCGTAATTTCCTAGAACTTCTCCCACCGGCAATTTCACTTGCCTAATTACAGGGGAGACGAGAGTGGTATCGGTCTCGTAATCTCGGTGTTGTTTCGTAATCGAATTCTGCATGCCCTACCGAGTCCATCCGTACTCTCTAATAGCTTACAAACCCTTCCCAATTTCTAGAATGTTATAGGCACTTTGTCATCGCTTATCAGTACAATGTCATCCAGCTTAATTCGATTTCCCTTTCTTTATCCTTTCTGAAGTGAGCGTTATAAGAGCTAGTGGATATTCTTTGTACCAGCGGTTCCAGAAAGTGCTTAGCCTGTGCTAATGTTCTCTTCCAGGCACCGTGTATCTGTGCGTTTCGTTGCTTTTATCGGAACTCATGGTGAGGTAGGCGAGTTAGCCATCGAAGAGCTAACAAATGAGCAAGTGTAAGGACTTCAGGTTATTTCACCTCAGTAGAAACGTATGTTCATGGTCTAGAATTGAGCACTGCCTCGACTTCTGCTAAGAGTGTACTCAGTTGCCCTAAGTTGAAGCTGCCCTTCTTCAATGTTCTCCAGGGGCAGCCTTTAGCCGCTCGTGTCATCCTTTCGCAGAATTCTCGCCACCATGAAGCACGCTCAGCAACAAGTTTCCACGTGATATGGCTCCCCACGCAAAATTTCTGCACTTGAACGTCTCGTGAAATCTTGTAGATGGCCAATTCCCTACTAGCGCCTCTAAATTATAGAGCATTATCAGAAAATATGACAGCTGGTATGCCCTGCTTCACGACAAAACGCCGCAAGGCGCGCAAAAAATGAAGTAACAGTCATATCACTATATAAATGAACGGCTCTCAGTACTGCACACGTGAAAACGACAATGTGGGCTCTCACAGTGCAATTTTTTTTCACAAACACTAGCCCAAAAAAGACAACGCCGCTGACTTGAAACGCTTGTGACTGGAAAAATTTGTGTCCTTTAGAAGAGGAGCTGATGGTGTCGCAGTACAGTTTAATCGAAATCGCGCACACACAACACATTTATTTCTTGATGCACTTTCGTCCCCTGAGAAGCCAGAAACTATCACGTAGCTCAACTAGTGTAGCACATACACCATCATGCAAAATGCGTCGATGAATCTCGTTCACAATGAGGTGTGTACGGTGTTGGTCTGGTGGCAGCGATGCAGGGAATGGCGCGCCGTCCGAAGTCGTTGCATGATTGAGGCGAGTTTTGATGTGAAGGATGCCTTTGTTGTCCAACAAAACGTGAAGGTTCCGTAAGCGTGAGCCTTTGTCAAGTGTCCTGCTTTCAGCCAGTGCGACGATGTCTTCACGGAATGCTTGCAGCTGTATAGTCTTTAGCCGTACTTCTTCAATCGCACGTATTTCTTGAGCACGCAGAGGGCCTTCCGCCTTCCAATCGTAGAGGGGTTTGCGTTCGTCAATTGTGTATAAATATCTTCAGGACCATACATAGACCATCGGCTAGTAAAGAAAGTCTTTAAATATCTGATTTCTGTGATCAATTTACATCACTCATTATTGAGTGGCTCAGGCAGTGACGCATCCCAATCTAGTCCTTGGGTCCAGATGCTTTGAAAGAGAATTTTGGCTCGTATGGTGAACGGCGATAACCCAATAGATCGAATATCCGTGAAGCGGTCTGAAGTACGAGTCACTTTGCTATCTTCTCGGGGTTGTAAGTCTTCAAGAACGAGTTCAAGTTGACGCTTAACTTATCCTCTTTGGTGTCCCAGCACAGCCCTAATTTGGTCACATGAGTAGTTGGTGTTAGTTCGTTTTACTGTATGATGAGTTGAAGCGAACCGAAGTTCATCACCAATTCCTCCATCTTCATACCAGCTAGTTTTATTACTATGTTCGTCCGCTTGTACAATACTACGGATTCTTCAGCGGTTTAAACGTCCAAAACCAAGCCATTGACTTGCAAGCTTTTCTTGAGCTTAGCGGCTGTTTCTTCGAGCAGTGGTTCGACGTAGTAGAAGCGACACTGCATAGTAGCAGCCAAAAGGAACTGACTTGAAGTAGTACCGAATGGCACTCTGGTCATTCTTGTTTCTTGTAGTCTGGGTAGTGGTTTTCCTGCACCAGGCATCTCCTCAAACCAGAGAAAACGAAGGGCATCTCAATCCTTAGGTCTTCAAAAAATCTGCAGAAACGCATTTTGTATGTCGGCGGTAACGACAAATACTTATAAACGAAACAAGATGAGCTTATTCAGAAGGTTCGCGTTGAGGTTTGGCCCCCTTTCAAGTTCATCATTTAGTGAGTGCTCTCCTACTCCACGTGAAGAGGCGTCAAACACAACGGGGAGTTTCGTCGTCGCAGAGGCTTCGCGTATTACTTCATGATGAGGCATGAAGTAAACCAGTTCGCCGGTTACGTTATCAGTGTCGACCTTCTCAGCATGTCCGTCTTTTTGGTGCCGCAGAATCGGTTTGCCGTATGCCTCGATTGTTTCTTTGTTACGTGAAAGCCTGCATACTAGAGAGTACAACCGTGACATGTCGACTTAGCGATTGTCAGTCAAGTTACCTTCTGCCGATTTCCAAGGCAGCGCAATCTCATAACGACCATTTAGGAAACCGATTGTTTCATTGAATTTCTTTAGAACGACGTCTTCTTGATTCATAATCGGTCTTTCAACAATGCCAATGGCAGCCAGTTCCCAAAATCACTGTAAGGGGTATAGGTCCTCCTTCTCGCGTACGCCCACTCGTAGCACGCAAAAATGAGTGCTGGTGTACTGCCCGCCTAGTACCGCGATGGGGGTTGGTTTTGGGAGCGTCCACCCCATTTTCACAATAGAAATTGGCCCTCGGTTCTCCAAGTCAAACTGGACTTTGCTGTTTCTGGGCATTGGCTTCCACAAGGGGTCGGAGCCAACGAGGACGCTAACGCCGGGATCACATGTCACACCTGGAAAAGCAACAGCGTCCACTAACAATTTCCCTTCTGCAACGAGACCTTGTATAAATTGATCAGTTGGCGGAGCTTCAGTCATGCCGCCTAAGATAAAACAGACCACAACGGCTTCGATTTGAACTTTTGTTCTCGTGTCGGTTCCGAAGCGTGAAGCTGACAACCTTATCGCGTCGGCTGAGTTCTGATCCCCTTCGTTCAAATGTGCTGATGACTAAATCTATCTTTCTAATTGGTGAGAGCTTCGGTGTCTTACTAACGTGGGACGTGGAAGAAACGTTTGTCCTTTTGTGAAGCGTATTGGCAGCCAAAAGCGATGTAGGCTTGCGGAGGCTCTGAGCAGGACTGTTATGGTGGCGAATAAGAGCTGGAGTCAAGATCTGTGTGCTTCTCTTGCGACATTCTACTTCAATGTGAATTGATTGAAGCAATAGGCTCATCTCCTCTTTTGAAGAATGGGTACTACTGGCGGCCGTTGCTACTGAGTTTACAGACTTCATGCTTTCCCGTGTGTGGTAGTCCACTACAATGTCAAGGGGAATAACATTTAGCAGTACCTCATTCAGTATGATAGCGTAGCATCCAGGGCTCACTCCCAGACTCAAGAGTCCCCTCTGACTGAGTTAAAACTCGTCATACAAGTTCTTTAAGGCCACCACGTCACTCGACAACCAAACAGGGTTCAATGTGCGAAACCGTTCCAGATATTTCTGCTCAATGTATTTGGTATTTCCAAATCGCTGGTGTAATATCTCAAGTGCGTCGTGGTAAGATGAATCTGTGGCTCGTATGCCGGCAACGGCTTAAACAGTGGCTTTGTCAAGTAGTGAGACCAGATAGTGGAACATATCGGCACTGGACAAGCCCAGGTTA
>NW_023612550.1:0-61513 GCF_013339725.1 Rhipicephalus microplus
CTGACGCCGATGCCCTGTCCCGTTCGCCTTTTCCTCCCGATTGGGTCTGTGGAACCACTGGTACCAACTCCGTTGCATCTCTCGATCCTCGACTCCTTTGCCAGTGAACAACACAAGTACTCGTGGATTGCTTCCCTTTTTGACTGTTTGTCTGGATCGTCAACCACTGCGGTATCACGATCTCTCCGACGTCAAGCTGCCCATTTCTTCATTCGTGATTGGCTGATACACCGACGTAACTACGCCCCTGAAGGTCGCAAGTGGCTCTTGGTTGTCCCCGCAGCTTGCGATCACAAATATGTGCCTCCTTTCACGACGATCCTCCAATGTGGCCATGCCGGAGTTTTCAAAACTTACGAACGCATTCGCCATCGCTTCCACTGGCACGGAATTTTTATTTATTTACATTTATTTATATTTCACCTACATCGCCGTAAGGCATTACGTAGGGGAGGTACACATAATAACTTGACTACATAGTTTCCAATCGAAACAATAGATACAACAAATACAACAACACTCAAAATATTTTGAGAGAAGAAAAAACGCACTCGACTATTGGTGAGCAAAAACAACGTCACAGCCATGCATTTGCAAACATCCACACGCTTTGAGACAGCAAACCATTCTTAGTGGCAGTGATATTGTAGGCGTTGTTACAAGGAAGAAAAAAGGGATTCATTATCAGTTTCATTGATGAGATCATCCGGTGGACGGTTTCATTCGTGTATTGTTTTTACGAAAAAAGAACTACCGAAAGAGTGGGTTTTGTAGTGGTATTGTAATATTTTTGTGAATGGTCTTGACAATTAGAGACGTACGTTAGTGCGAGCAGATAATTAAGAGGATTAATAGAATTTCCATAGTAATATATACAATGAAGAAATTTAAGCCTCAGTTTCTGCCTCCTTACCATCAGTGTCTCCCATTTCAATGCTCGTTTTATTTTTATAATGCTTGCAAAGGAAGCGTAGTTGTTGCTAACGAATCTGGCTGCTTGGTTTTGAACTTTTCCCAGTGAGTCAATCAAGTATTGCTGTTGGGGATCCCAGATTACGCAAGCATAATCTAGAATATGTCCTACATACATGAGGCAAAGGGTTTGTTTCACGGTCTGTGAAGCTTGCCTAAAATTTCTCTGTATGAAGTATAGCATCCGGCCTGCCTTGGTCACAGTTACGTCAATGTGTTTATTCCACTTGAAATTGTCGGAAAAACAGACGCCCGGATACTTATAAAAAAATTTATTGCTAATTATTGAAGTATTTATTTCGTATGTTGTGTCCAGTTTACTAATCTGGTTGGTGAATGATACACAGCAACATTTACGGACGTTAACTCATTTTTCATTTTTGGCACCACGTTGATATTCGGTGCAGATTATGCTGCAGAATTCCAGCATCCTTGTGCGATTTAATCACTCTAAACGCTACACAATCATCTGCGAATAGCTTAATGGGAGAGGTAATACCATCAACTATGCTTTTACTATAAATAAGGAAAAGCAAAGGTCCTAATACGCTCCCCTGTGGTACACCGGGCGTAACGGTTACTTCAGATGATTTTGAGCCATTATGCACTACGTTCTGCTGTTGATCGTTTAGATACTTCTTTACCCAATCGATAACTTTAAGGTTTATGTTTGCAGAGAGCACTGGAAGTTCTAACAGACTGTGTGGGACGGTATCGAAGGCTTTCCGGAAGTCAAGTAACACTGCATCTACTTGAGCGCCACTGTCTATAGATTGTGCGATGTAATGGTGAAATTCGACTCGTTGAGTTACGCATGAGCGTAACTAAACTAGTGAATTGTTGTATAGTTTTGTTCTAAATTTCGTTATGGGCTGCCCGTACTGTCAACGCCGCAAATCACCGCCTTTCCACTCGTCCGGTGCGCTTCAACCGCTTCCGTGCACTGCAAAACCTTTCGATTGGTTCGGAATAGATCTCTATGGCCCTCTACCAACAACATCAGATGAAAATCGGTGGATCATAGTCACTGTGGACCATTTACCATGCTACGCTGAGACCACTGCCCTTCGAAGTGCCACTGCGCAGGACGTAGAGTATTTCATCCTTCAGCGCTTCATAGTGCGACATGGTGCACCTCGAGATTTACTAAATGACCTAGGTCAAGCCCTCCTATCAGAAGTCGTCAGGGCTCCGCTTTCTGAACGCCATGTTGTTCATCGCAAGACCATGGCATACCACCCGCAGACTTACGCTCTCACGGAGAGATTTAACCGCACCCTCGGCGATATGCTCGCGATATATGTGACATCTGATATTACTAACTGGGATCACATTCTTCCATTCATCACGTTCGCATACAACACGGCGGCACAGTCTACCACTGGATTTTCACCTTTCTTTCTTCTTTATGGACGCGAACTATCCCACACCATCGACACTCTCCTTCCATACCGTCCTGACGCATCCGAATGCCTATCTGCGTGCGAAGCTGCCCGAAAAGCGGAAGAGTGCCTTGAACTCACACGCACCTATACGTCACAACAACAGTAGCGCCAGAAAAAAACAACGCTGACTCTTCACGAAGCCACAGCTATCCCCGGCATCACTTGTATGGCTGGCTGTTCTTTACCAAACCACCGGCCTTTCCTCAAAACTCGTCCCAAAGTACGAGAGCCCTTACCGCGTTTTGGAGCGAACCTCGCCGGTGAATTTTCTCATTGCGCCACTTTCCCCATCTGACGATATGCACCAGCGTGGACGTGAAATCGTCCACGTCGCCCGCCTTAAGCCATATCATAGCCCTCTGCTTCCAGACTCTTAGGTCGCCAGAATGGCTTTTTTTTCGGCGGGAGCAAATTGTGAAAAAGAAAACGCATTGTTGGCAAGCAGCATCGCCACCGCGCTTTGGTACTGGGTTCTGGACTTTGCTCGCTCGCCTCGTGCTGATTGTCGCCGCATCTGCTTGACCGTTGCTCTGTCCCGATTGTGTTCTCATCGTAGGGCCACCGTCGCAACAAACTCCAATAAACCCCTTTTCAATATATATATATGGGATGTGTCACAACGGGAGCGTTGTCAACAAGGATATATATCTTTATTTCCCAACAGTTTCGGGAGGGGTCCTCCCTTCATCAGGCGATGAGTTATACTAACAAGAACTTGCAAACATCATTGCTGCCGCGTCCCTTTCGCCTTGAAATATGTTTGTGAGAGTGAGAGATAACTAAGAAAAAAAGAGAAGAAAAAAGAAGAAAGGAAAGAAAAAAGAAAAAGAGAAAAAAATAAAAAATAAAACCATTGCGAACACTCAGCACAAAACCAATTGTCGTTGTACGTCCACATCCCGTTCTTATTCCATGCTGGTCAGTGCTCGACGTGTGTCGGGCCACCCAAGATTGTCGTCGCGGTGGCGGGAGAGGTCCGCGACTCTCTCTCTCTCTCTCTCTCTCTTTGTATATATATATATATATATATATATATATATATATTATATATATATATATATATATATATATATATATGTATTCTTTTTATAATATTATATATATATATATATATATATATCTATATATATCTATATATATATATATATTATATATATATAGATATATATATATAATGAGAACTGACGCACAATACTGCCAAGGAATGTATAGAGGAAGTTATTAGAACCAGTGTAATGTAAATAGGAAGAAAGAAAATTGGGTAAAAAATAACTTGTCATGAGCAGATAACGAGCGAATATTGGTCAGCTGCTCGCTCGTAATAAGTTCGCGTGCTACCTGACACCACGCAGGTTCATAAAAGGGTGCTTCACACTCGCCGCTATGGCTACACATGGTACTGACTGAGTATCCCACGTTTAAATTCACATACAAATCCAATAAAGTGGCTAGAGCAATAAAGTGTTTAGAGCATCGAACCCGTATTTGGAAGGTCAAAGGTTCGTTTCCTGCTCACAGCAAGTTTTCGTTTCACCCACTTTTCTTTCTTTTTACTTACATTGTACTGGTTCTAATAACTTCCCCTATACATTCCTTGGCAATATTGCGTGCTAGATGTCATTAACAATGTTTCAAAACACAGAAAAACAAGCCCTAAGGCATACTACACTTCTTTCTCTTATATTCTTTCTTTTATATATAGGGAGGTGGAAGACGAAATGATTCTTTGTAGAACACATCTCGCTTGTCTCAGTGCTTTTCTGGTCTTTTCGCTGCAGTTGTGGTGTGTATTTCCCCGTACGTTGCGGTATTGGATGTACAACCTCACGAGGTGACGTCCGACTCCGGTTCGAGCGCGGCCACTACCTCGAGGAAGCGAGGAAGCACTTCCAGAGAGAGCGATGACACTGAGCTGTACTCCGCATCCTGCGATGAGTCCTCAGACGACGGCTTTCAACCTTTCCTGCACGGCAAGGCCAAGCGATGGATCATCAATCCATCGCCGGTGTCAAGTACAGCCACCGTGACAACGGCGCACAAGCGATGGCCCCATTCCATCCTGTTCGTGCCAAAGAACGCTACCGAAAGCCGGCGTGCTCTGAACAGGCAAGCGGTTTCGCTCTATTTTGAGAACACTGTGCCGAAGGAGAATAAAGAAGTACGGCTTAATACAAGAAGAAACATCCTGGCTGTCGATGTGGTGCACCCGAGTGCGCTGAGCACGCTGCAACAAGTAACACAACTGGGAAACATTGCAGTTAGGTCCATCATACCAGCCGATGGTGCGACCACATCAGGAGTCATTTACGACATCAACACGGAAATCCCAAACGCAGACCTTCCAATACTTATAAAACCTGCGAGTGAAGTCAACGTCATCGTCAGTTTTGGACGGCTTGGTAACACACGCTGTGTGAGAGTAACGTTCAAAGGTGACTGTCTTCCCGCATACGTGAAGATTGGCCACTTTCGTCAAAAAATTCGACCGTTTATTCCTAAACCCGTGCAATGCTTCAATTGTCAGAAGCTCGGCCATGTATAGGGTGTTTGCAGGAGCACCGCAGCGTGCCCCCGGTGCGCCGAACCACACGCGGAAGACAACTGTAGCGCTACCACACTGAAGTGTTCTAACTGTAAGGGTGCCCACAAGGCTTCTTCGAAAGAATGTCCGCACATAAAGAAAGAACTTTCTATTCTGAAGCAAATGCTACGAGACAGCTCAACCCACAAAGAAGCTGCTGAGAAAATCCGGCGAAAACGACGTCGCCGTCGAAGGTCTTCACGTCGGACAGCGCCAACTCCAGGCAATAAGTCGACGCATCAGGAAAGATCGCCAGCTGAAGTTTCCAGCACGACAAACACAGACGTTGGAAAAGGGGGAGGCAAGCCTCTACAGAAGAGTGGCCACCACTTACGCGTACACAACGCTCAGAAGAGCTGCAGAAGAAGCCTTCTTCTTCAGAACAAGCTGCTGCAATGAAGGACTTGCGGAACACAGATGAGCAAGTGATAGCTCTTTTGCGACCCTTAATTTACGCCATTCGCTTGTTGTTAAGCAACATGCATACACCGTCAGCAAGAAGTGCATTGCAATTACTGGCCGCTTTGAGTCCAGTACTCGCAGCGCTTGAGTAAATAATGGCTCACCAGCTACTGTCTTTCAGAGAAGAGGTCCGAAAGCCAGCGATTATGCAATGGAATGCCCGGGGACTGAGGTCACGCATCGCTGAATTCCGTCGGTTCGTGTACACCAAAAGTTCCCCATCATTGTCATCTGCGAGCCAAATTTACAGAAAGAAATCAGACTTTCTGGTTATAAGTCATTCATGTCGTCTACAACTGTGGACAATAGCAAAGTTCTGATGTTTCTTCGCCACGACCTCACCTACATCCATCATCCGGTGTCACCCCATGACGACAATCAATATATAAGTATAACATTGAAAAGGAGACTTACCATCACGGTTGTGGGTGCCTACCTCTCTCCGTCAAGCCTTTTCGACCATACAAGACTACAAGGTATCTTGTCAGCAACTTCTCACCCTTTCATTATAATTGGCGACTTCAACGCCCATCATACAATCTGGGGAAGTTCGAAGACCAATGTTAAAGGGAGAAAGTTTGTTGTCCTTCGCCTCCGACAACAAACGTTTCTTGCTAAATGATGGCAGTCCAACGTTCCTACGTGGTTCAAGGTATAGCAGCTGCCTCGATCTGACCTTTGCCTCACGAGGCCTCGTCAGGCACGCTGAGTGGTTTCCAGACATAGAAACGCACGGAAGTGACCACATTCCCACTTACGTCAAAATCGAAGGATTGTCCCATGCTAAGGTACGCGATAGTGTTCAGAGAGTGAACAGGTTGAAATTCCAGTCTCGCATGGAGAGCAATGTGAGGCAAACATATCCCTCGACATAGAGGAGATAAGTAAAAGCACAATACACGATACTACGTGTACCCTCACCAGCTCTTCCAAAGTAACAGAATTTGACATCGAGCTAGAACGACTTCGAGCAATCCGACGGCGTGCTGAACGAAGATACCGACGCACGGAGGCAATAGACGACTTACGAATTGCTCGAAGTCTACAAAAAAGATTTAGTGCCGCATAATTAAACTCGAGTCACAACATTGGACTGTTTTTTGTGAGTCACTTGACCCACAAAAACCTTTATCCCAATTGTGTAAGACGGTACGAGGTCTCCGCACAAAACCAACTCAGTGGTCACCATTCAAGGCTCTCGCACTTTCTGAACATATACGCGGCATTGACGTGGCAGACGACTTCTGTGCCAGAGTATCTGGGCCACTCGCAGTGCCCAATGGCCTATTGCCCTCGACTAACTGTCCACAAACACTGGATTCCCGCATGAATATGCCTTTTTCAATCGTGGAGCTCAGAGCAGCACTAGATTTGTGTGGACGCACGTCGGCACCTGGGCCCGATAGAATTTCTTATAGGGCCTTGTGTCATCTGGGTGAACGCGCGAGAATCCTCCTTTTGGAGTTGTACAACAAATCCTGGCAAGATGGAACGCTCCCGACAAGCTGGAAGACAAGTCGCCTAGTTCCACTTCTGAAACCAGGCAAGTCACCGTTGGAGCTCTCATCTTATCGTCCGATCGCCTTGGCTAAGTGTGTAGGCAAAGTTATGAAGAGGATGGTCCTGGGATGCCTGGAGTGGATCTTGAAGTGTAATACATCTACTCAGATGCCATGGCAGGTTTTCGGCGTGGTCGAGCATCGATTGACAATGTAGTCGACCTGGTCACTTACGTCCAACACGAGAAAGGCCATAAGCGTCTCTGCGCATCTATGTTCCTAGACGTTAAAGGGGTGTATGGCAACGTTACGCATGAAGCTGTTCTCACCGCTCTCGAAGATATAGGAGTAGGTGGTCGGATGTATCGCAGGATACGTAGTTATTTGTCAATGCGATCCTTCTTTGTCAGCACTGAAGACGGTCCAACCTCCTCACATTACAGCCACCGTGGCGTCGCGCAGGGTGGCGTACTCAGCCCTGTGCTGTTCAATCTTACGTTAATTTCTCTCACTGAGCATCTGCCAAGCACGGTCAGGCTATCAATGTACGCAGATGATATCTGCGTTTGGGCATCGGCTGTAACACGCCTGCAGTTACGAGGGAAAATTCAAAAAGCTGCCACTGAAACATACGCTACCTACAAAATCGAGGCTTGGAAATTTCTTCCGAGAAATGCGCCCTCGTAGCTTTTACACGAAAGCCTATGGATAAGTACACTATAAGCATCAATGGTCAAAGTGTACCATACGCTCGATCGCACAAGTTTTTGGGCGTCATAATTGACAGAAATCCTTCATGGAGCGATCACGTTTCGTACATGAAGAAATGGTTAATGGACATCTGTAATATACTGAAATTCTTTGCAGGGAAGACTTGGGGAATGTCTCCCAGTGCAATGCTACAGCTGTACAAAGTACTTTTTCTCGGTTTTCTGCGGTACAGCTTACCGGCATTGACCAATGCAAGCAAAACAAGCCTTCGAACGCCACAGAGTGTTCAGTCCCAGGCACTCCGGATTTGCCTCGGCTTGCCTCGTAGTGCGTCGACAATGGCTACTATAGCTATCGCCGGTGACCACCTCATCACGACACATATCGACGTTGAGGCACTCAGGACACGTATAAGGCATATTGCTCGGACACCCTGCCACCACCTAGCCTCTTTACCAGCAGACAGACCACGTTCGTCATTTTGCCAAACGGTCACCACATATCGGGATTCTTTGCCAACATGCTTCACACCCGCCGTCAGGCCTTCGACTCCTCCCTGGTGCCTGACTCAGGCTAACATCAGGCTAACTATACCTGGCATCCAGAAAAAAGCAGATATGTCGTCACCTGCTCTTAGACAGCTTGCTCTGCTCTTGTTATACGAGACGTATCAAGGCTCTATACACGTATACATAGACGGCTCTGTTTTACAGAAGAGTTCAAAGATATCAATTGTTATACCGATAAAAGACACGACAAGAAAATTCAAAACTTTCCACCTTACGACATCAACGGGAGCAGAGCTCACAGTTCTTCGTGCCGCATTGAAATTCATCAACGATCAACAACCACAAAAATGGACAATTTTCATTGACTCGAAGGCGGCACTGCAATTTCTTCTATCACCTTTACGCCACGGCCCGTACGAACAGCTGGTATTTGAGATTGCAGAAAAGACTCACCTATTCATTAAGAAAGGTGTTGAAATAGCTTTTAAACTGCTCCCAAGTCATTGTGAAATAATTGGCAATGAACGGGCAGATCGAGCTGCCCGTTCTGCCCATACTGAAAGCGATGAAATATCAATTCCGCTTTCCAGAACTGACGCTGCACGGAAACTCCGCATGCTTGCTCGCAAGCGCACCTCGTCACAATGGAACGAGTCACATTTCATCCATGCATCGGTTAGGTACTTTGAACCCAACTCTTAGTCTTCGAGTTCCTCCGGAATTACGCCGACGAGACGCTACTATGCTTTGCAGATTATGGTTGGGCCTCGCATTTACCAATGCGTAGGCGTTCCGCATAGGAATGGCTGACACTGCTGCATGCGACCATTGTGGCAGAGATTAAACAACTTGGCACATTCCATGTGAATGCCCACAATACTGCTCGCAGAGACAGTCACTCTGCAATGCACTAGATGAACTGGACAACCAGCCCCTTTCGGAAGAAAGAATCCTGCGCTGCCGACAGGACTTTATGTCGCAGAAGAAGGCTGTGAAGGCGCTCCTGCGCTTCTTGCGTTCAACCGGCCTGTCCAAACGACTGTGATCGGAACTCCCTGAATGTGTACGCACGTGGTTTTTTTTCTAATTTATTTTTTATCTCTCTATTTCTATCCTCTTTCCGACCCTTTTACCCACCCCCGTACAGGGTAGCAAACCAGTTCGTCTAGGTTAACCTCCCTGCCTCTTCCTTCTATTTATTTCTCTCTCTCTTCTCTTATATATATATATATATATATATATATATATATATATATATATATATATATATATATATATATATATATATATATATATATGTGTGCGTGTGTGTGTGTGTACGCACTGCGTTTTGGATCAATAGGCTGCGTCATTGCGGTGTCGCTGGTACCGCGATTCCGCAGTCTTCTCTCTTGCGGAGTGCTAAGCGAAGTGAACAAATGCCATTGCATAGCCGTCGGTGATGATGTGACAGATTATTATCGCCCTCCTTCCGTCCCTGTGGTGATGACTGCGTGTTAGACGAATAGGATTTTGAATTCGAATAATTTCTTTGTGTACTGCAAGCACTTTTGGTATCTATCTATCTATCTATCTATCTATCTATCTATCTATCTATCTATCTATCTATCTATCTATCTATCTATCTATCTTTCTATCTATCTATCTAACTAATGAACTGCTTACGTCTGGGTGGTCTCGTATTGACCCCTGTGCCTTGGCGTGAACCTAAGTTAGTATGGGAAAGTAAGATTGTGTGATGGATATGACGTGCTGGTCAAGCCATCATCATTGCCACAATGCCTCGCCGACGTTGTCAAACACTTTCTGCCATGCTGGAATGTGGGTATGTGCGACAAGTGATTGACACAGTATGGAGCATGGAACGACGAGAACACGCAATAGCATTTTTAACGCATGAACTTGAAGATAAAGTTGACCACAGCAGCGTTTGGAATTGAACACAAGCATGTTGTGGGGCGATAAAGCAATCCACGACAAAGCCACAAAATCTCGGAACTAATTTTCGATGAACCCAAATGCCCATTAAATTCAAATGATGGTACTAGTGCTCACCATGCGAATTTGTAAACATTTCATATGACTTCTATGATACAGCTGTCACGTCGTCTTAACGTCTATTGTAGTTAGGTGTCATGCGTTGAAGTTAATTTGTGTAGCAGTACCTAGGGCGACCATCCTCGCAAGCACCAGCGCTTCAAATAAGCTTATCGCGTCTGGTAATGGCTTCTGCTCATGTTCTTGTTGACAACGTTGTGCAAGTTCAAATAACTGGTTATAAAAACACGTGCAACTCTTCAAAAACTGGCTGTGTGAGCTACATTTATATATATGTTAGGCGTTAATTCATGACCTGTCACAGAGTAAAGATTATTACCACGGTCACCCTCCCTCCCCGTTCTTTGCATAACTTCGATTCCTGGATCTACCAAAAATCTTTTTACGTCCCTTTTTATATTCTTCTTTGATAAAGGTGTTTTTGGACATTATTTCTTAAGGGAATATCGATAAATATGTACTATCAGCGCTGAATGAAACCAGAACAGCGCAAAGCATCCGGAATTGCATAGGGCACACCCTCCAGTCATCACCACTGACAGAGGTGCCATCCTGTTCGGCAGCTCTTCGTATGTATGTGTGCCTGTTCATGGTGGTGAGCGCTGTGAGTAAGTACGGAGTTACTTTTCAGGGAAGACTTCAGTAGCATATTTGGGAGGTTGGGGGGTTTTCTGAAACTCACCTCTCCCAGAGCTGCCTACACTGTATGCGAAAATATACTCAGCTTGCAGGAATCAGGGAAGATTGCGCCCGCCGGACTCCGGTGAGCTCACTCAAACAAGATTGTACCGGAACAAATACATTCATTTTCCACCGTTCTCCTCCGGTGATCACCGTTCGATGGAAACCGGAGGAAAACGAGGCCAATTCCCTCATTATGCTCCCGTGGTTCCTGCGGAAATGCTCCCACGCATCGCTTTTAGCTCGGTGGATTCTCTCCAGTTGCTCCGCGTCATTGGTCACTGGCATTCATTGGCTGTTAGAGGAGTGACGTAGGCAGCATCACCACCGGGAGGCCGTTCCCCGCAAACCAACATGGCGCAGACCAAGCCGGTACAGGGAGGATTGTTTGAAGAGTTTCGGCCGCGTTGGAGAAAAAGAAATCGTTCTGAGCACCTTCTGAATATCCGAAGTGACGAGAAAGTTATCAACGACAAAAGGGAGTTGTGCTAACGGTAATCATGTGATGGTTCCTGGCAGCGAACGACAAATTGTGATCTCGCCAGTGTTGAGGGAACCGGTTGTTGCTGGTGCGGCAAAAAATAGTGAGTGAGCTCTCCTTGAATTACCTGTCTTATTCTTGTCAGGTAGTGCTAAGATTGGATAATGTTAGATTAATAAACCATACATTTAGCTAATTTCATAAGACATCAGTGAAAATCAGCAAAATTACGATAATGCGTTGTTTGGACTACGTGTTTTTTTCTTTAACGTAACTTCAGTAAAGCAAAACAGAGAGTTGAGCGAGTTGGTATTGACTCATTATTGCATAAATGTAGCACAAAAAGCTGAACACCACAAGCGCTTGTGGTTCTTCACTTTCTTGAACTCTTCTTTTTTTGCGCTGCATTTACGCCATAGTAACCTTGCTAAGTTGATTCAAGTCGCTGTAATATTTGAAGCGCTGATTAGATATGCAACAATAAAAAATACCATAGTTTCGGGTTGAATGTATGAAACGATAATAATTGTTATGGGTTAACCTATCTGGTTAAAAATATCTTGGTCTTGTCAATAAACATAATCGGTAACATTTGTCCACTTTCCGTATCAATAAACGCGAGGTCCCCGCAGTGGCGTCTGTGCAAGTAGGCGTTTGGTGTGTAGTGACACCACGGACCTGAAATAATGGGGGGTTTCGACTCCCTCCCACACCTAGCCGTGCGTGGCTTTGCCGTGTCCGGGGAAAAGGACATCCGGCAGGGTTGAGCGGACGTCGGGCGATAGGACCTTTAAGACCTCCCGCCAGAGCCAACACATCTTTTGTGCCCCGGGTGCAAGTACACGACACCCCTGGCCTAACCCACCCAGGGGAAATTGGCAGTCGCCTTTTCCTGTCTCTCCCTCCTTACATCTTCGTCTTCTTCTCACACATTTCATCTGTCCTGTCTCCTTCTCTTTTTCATTTATTTCCGAATTTCCTGGCAGCAAGGGTTAACCATGTGCTGATACCCAGTCCTGGCTATTCCATATTAGGTTACAGCAGCGCTGTACAGCTGGCATCGACAGGACTTGGCCAGCTTCTTTTGCCACGTTCCCTGGTTAGGCTCAGTGGTGGGTGGCTGGCACTGCTGCCGAACTTTATAGACAATTTATGGCGAATGCTTTCCGCTCCCGCCTTCCTGATCACTTCCTAAAAAAGTGGCGCACCGAAGACACTCAAGCTCAACACACCAAAACTGACCTTCCGGGAAAAAAGCACCATGCTATTCATAGCCAGAGCGAAAAGAAGCCAGCCCGTGCAATTTCACCTTTTCTTATGTTCAAAACTATCACCAAAGCAATAAGTCCTGGCTGTAAAGCCCTAAAGATGGGAAGTGGCGATGTACTACTAGAGGTTCCTGACAAAGCCCAATTTGAAAAGCTGTGTGAACTTGTAGCATCTGGAGAAACCTCTTTTTCCGTGGGCCCACACAGGTCCATGAACACTATCCGCGGCGTCATTTCTGATGATGATCTTCTTTAAATCTTAGAAAACAGACTATTAGACGGCTGGCAAGTCCTGAATGTAGTCAAGGTACAGAGAATTATTATACAACGAGACAAGAAATAAACACCCACAAAATACATAGTTGTCACCTTCGGTACTAGTGACATACCAGAATGAATTGAAACCGGCTACTGTAAGCTCCGTATAAGACCATGTATCTCCAATCCTCGTCGGTGTTTCAAGTGTCAACGTTTCGGACATGAATCACAGAGTAGCAGAGTACGCGCCACTTGCACAAAGTGTGCATCCATTCAACACATATCGGACGACTGCACCTAAAAAGCCAACTCATTGTTCGAACTGTGAAGAAAATTCCCTGCCTACTTACGATCATGCCCCACATGAATAAAAGAAAACAAATAGTAGAACTCAAGGTCAAATTCAATCGGTCATTCCAAAAGGCAAGTAAATGTTTTTCCCTCACAACCCTTCTTATCCCTCCTTTGCAGATGTGACGCGCTGGGGTGCCGCACCACATGTTTCTGCACTCGCAAATGTCACACAGAGTGTGGCTGCGGTCGTGCCACCAGCACCCTCGGCGGGAGCAGCCTGTAATGCTCCGCCAGCTGACAAACAGGGTCGGCAGACTTCTATTTCTGCTGAACCTCGGACCTCTGCAAGCGCAGTTACGTCCGAAAGTTCTGTGAACGTGCCTGCCAAGCAGGCGCCATCCACCACCTCAAAAGAGGTGATGGATACAAGTACGACTTTTCCGGTGCCGCGAACGCCGAAGGTTGGGCGCAACTCCTTTGAGCAGGCCAAGAAAGAAAAGCCCCGAGTTACAGGGCCACCAAAAGGCCCTGAAACCTAAGGGAACACTTTTGTACACACAGCACCACACAACATTAAGTGTCACAAATACTACAGTGGAACCTGAGAGGACTGCTGAGAAACCTCGACGATGGCCAGAAGCTCGTACTCTGAACATACACCAAAAGTTCTGTGTGTACAAGAAACGCAGTTAAAATAAAAAAACACAAACTTTCTACGCAACTACGTTATCTTTTGAAAGGACCGAAATGATGCTGTCACCCCATCTGGTGGTGTTGCCATAATAGTTAGTCGAAGTACATCCTGCACACATTTACGACTTCAAACATCTCTTGAAACAGTAGCTATTGAGCTGTCATTTTAATAAACTGGTAACAATTTGCAGTATTTACATATCTCCACATCATCAACTGAACAGACATGAATTGTAGTCACTAATTGATGAACTTCAAAAACTATATCTCGTCCTAGGAAACATTAATGCTCATAGTAGCCTATGGGGTGACTCTCGCTGTGATGCGCGAGGCTACCTAATTGAACACTGGCTTTTTTCTTCTGGTGCTGTCCCCTAAATCGAAATAACCCAACAAACTATAGCCTTGCTAACAACACCTACTCATCGATAGATCTTAGTATTCTCTCTCCATCACTCCTACCTTTGCTCATGTGAAAAGTCATAAATAATCCACATGGAAGTGGCCATTTTCTTTAATTTTGAGTACAGCAGGAGATAAAACAGGTCCTCCACAGGCTCCTAAATGGTAGAATGACAAGGCAGACTGGAAAATGTTTCAGAGAGCTAGCAACCTAAGTTGGTCTGATATGTGTGGCTTAAGCCTAGATGCAGCTGTAGACTACCTTACACCTTTTCTAATTGATGTTGACGCAAACTGTATCCCACAAACTGGACTTGGCACAAAACGTGTCGTTCCTTGGTAGAATAATGAGTGTCGAAATACCGCAAAAGACAAAACAAAACGTGGAAGTTACTTCGGGACTCACCAACTGCCGAAAATCTCGTTAGTTTTGAGAATAATATGTCACAAGGTAGAATAGTGCGCTGACAGGCTATGCGGGAGAGCTGGCAGAAGTTTTCAACAGGCAATATATCTTATACAGACGAAGCTAAAGTTTGGAGCACAATCGGTAATGTAGCAGGAAAACAAGCACATTCACTCTCTCTTGTAAAAATGCAGGGCGACAGCTTGGAAGATCAGGCGAACTCCATCGGCACACACTTCGAGGAGGTCTCCAGCTCGTCGCACTATACCGCAGAGTTTCAATGATACAAAGTCAGAATAGAAAAAAGAAACGACAGCGCGAATTCACAACCCACAAAACATATATTGCACCTTTCTCTTTAGCTAAGCTACAGGCCTCACCAAACTGCTTGAACAAATCTGCGCCAGGCTCCGTCCGACCTTGTGTCACACGAAAGGTTAAAACGCCTGCCCATCGAAACACAAAAAGCCCTTCTCTGCCTGTATACAGCTGTACGGTTATCTAGCGAGGTGCCCTCGTCCTGGAAAGAAGCCCTAACTATTCCTATTTTAAAACAAGGCAAGAACTCATCCTCAGTTTCAAGCTACCGGGCATAAGCACCAACCAGTTGTCTTTGCAAGGTCTTTGGAAAAAAATGGTAAACAGGCGGCTTACGCACTTTCTTGAGACTAATGGCCTACTTGATCCATACCAGTGTGGGTTTCAAGAGGGTAGGTTCACCACTGACCACCTTGTCCGTATCGAGGCTCAAGTTCGGGATGCCTTCGTTCATAATCAATTTTTTCTCTCTGTGTTCCTCCATATGGTGAAGGTCTACGATACTACGTGGCGCTTTGGCATACTGAGAGAACTCTCACACTTCGGTGTACGAGGTAGAATGTTGAACAGAATCGAAAGTTACTTAACCAGTCGCACATTTCGTATTCGATTAAGCACTGTTTTGTCGCGAACATTTGTCCAAGAAACAGGAGTGTCGCAAGGAGGTGTATTAAGTTGCACGCTTTTCATAGTTAAAATGAACTCCTTGCGCCTCACTATCCCTCACAATATGTTCTACTGCACATATGTTGATGATGCACAGGTTGGTTTTAAATCATGCAACCTCTCAGTGTGTGAACGACAGATTCAATTAGGCTTGAACAAGGTTTCTCATTGGGCAGATGATATTGGTTTGAAACTGAACGCGCAAAAGAGCACATGCGTCTTGTTCTGCCAGAAGAGGGGTATTCATCCTGATCCCGAGATTGACCTGCATGGTCAACGTTTGTGTGTACGGTCTGAGCAGACGTTTCTGGGTGTACCATTGCACACAAAATATTATTCATACACCACATAGAGTATTTAAAAAACAGGTACTTAAAGACAATAAGTATTTTGAAAGTGTTGTCACGCACAACGTGGGATAGTGCCACGAAATGCCCGATGAATCTGTATAGAAGCCTTGTGCGCACGCGCCTCGAATACGGTGCTATAATTTACCAGCCTGTGACATCATCAGCTTTAAAGATGCTTGACTCTGTCCCCTACCTTTAGACATTCGCCTTTCTTTGGGTGCTTTTCGCACTAGCCCCGCAGAAAGCCTCTATGCAGAGTCAAACGAATGGTCGCTCCATCTGCAGAGATGCTATACCTCTTTACATACTATCTTAGGTTGAACGCAAACGATGAACATTCCACTCACTCCACAATTATTGATCTGTCCAATTCTACTTTGTTCCACAACCACTTTTCTCTGAGACAGCCCTACTCACTCCGTGTCAGGAGGCTCACTGAGGGAACAGCCGTGCCACATGTAGAACACTGTTTGGTGGCTCCAGCTGTATATCTGCCACCGTGGCAATGGCAGGTTATAAACTGCGATCTATCTTTTGTGGATGTCACTAAGCACGCACCTACTGCACATTTACGCACGCACTTTCTCGAACTCCAACAAAAGTATACTTGCCCACAATTCTCTGCAGATGCTTCTAAAAAGTCTTGCACTTGCGTGTTCTATGCAGCTGGTGGCCCATCGTTTTCAAATACCGGTATACTTCACCGCTAAACAAGCATTTTCACCGCAGAAGCCCATGCTGTATTTGTGGCTGTCAGGCATAATAATGAATTACAACTACAGTGCGTGGTTCTATACACGGACTCGCTGAGCGCTGTGACAGCTCTGAGAACACTAAAAAACATCAGAATCGTGTACTTGTGTCGCTTTACTGTCTTTTATGCAGTATGTGCGCCTTCAAACGACATGTTGTTGTGTGCTGGGTGTCAGGGCACCGTGAGATGGCTGTAAACGGAGCAGCAGACCAGCTAGCTGCGTCGGCGCACGACCACACGCCCACCAAAACACCCATGGCTCTGCCTTCACTTGACATGAAACCTTTCTTACGACGGGAGCTCAGGGTGGACTGGCAGCGCCTATGGAATAGGCAAACAGACAATAAATAAATGTTATTAAACTGATACTTGAGAATTGGCCACCAGTGTCACACAAGTTACACTTACAAGGCAGCAGATAGAACGCACACACTCTACACATTCATACCCTTTGTCTGGCGATGACCAACCCATCTGTGAGAGGTGTGGATATCCACTTACGGTACTCCACATTCTAGTTCAAGTTCAGTGTAGTCATTTATATGATTTAAGGAAGAAACACTCGTTATTGCCTTACCGACAGCAGCTACTTCTACATCTTGTCATGCTCATCAGTAGAGATCCGCTTTTTAAACTTTCGTCACTTTTTTATTCTTAAAAGATATCCATAGACTTCACCCTATATTTCAAAGTGAACCGTAGCACGACCTCTCTACAGAGGTCGCGGCTGCGACGGCCCTCTTCACCAACATTGTCATTTATTTCATCTTCATGTATTTCACGTCACCGCCATGATTTTAGTACTTTTTTGTTTAACCCACCTCAGGGCGTGGAATTTTCGGCCACTCTACAGCCATGCAACACTACCATGGTTCGTTGCGCTCTTTATTCATCGCACGGTCCTTGCGCCAATAAACACCATACATCATCATCATCATCATCATCATCATCATATCATCACTATCATCATCAATAAACGCCAGGTCGAAGTCTACCACTGCGTAAAAATTGTTTTGATAGAATATGTAAGCTGAACTAACAAAACTTGAATAACAAAAATTATTGTAAATTCTTTATCAATGTAGTGAATCGAAGTAGGCCAATGTAAATGATACAGACTTTTAGAATGAATACACGCACTCATACTTGTGAAAAATTATTCTGGTTTAATGAATGGTATCTGAAATATTAATCTAGAAGTGTACTAGACTCTTCGCGGGACGTGGTTCTTTTAGGAAAAAAAAAGCAGAGGGCGCGAGGGAAATTGACGACACTAGAGACAAAGAATGCAAAAAAGAAGAAAAAGAGAAGGGTTGCTTGGCAGAACGAGCCATACAGCGCTCGACGTTTCTGTGAAAGGGAGGGGGGGTAAAGTTAACCCATATGACAGCCCAGCTCAACATTCAAGAAGGCGACGTTGTAGTCAAAAAAGGAGGGAAAAGAGAAGGTACCCTTTCGAAAAACTAGCGGTATTTTCTGTGTTGGTGATTGGATAGATTACTATCCTTGCTGCTGCTTTTTTGTCTCTTTTCAGTCGTACTGCCGGGGCTGTGGCTGCAGCTTGTGTGTGTGGGGGGGCGGGAGGGGGTTGTGTGAGGTTGGAGTGCGAACTGTGCTGAGACTTAGTTTTGACCTGAAAAATGCAATGACACTGGCTTGTGAACAGAAGAGAGGAAAATTTCTTGGAGCCTGGGACGCTCGTCGTGACGCTTGCACGTGCATCACCTTCTGTGTTCCCCGAAAGTGTGAACGGAACTTTCAATTGAATGAACTGGACCATTTATTTCAGTGAAAATACAGTTGGTTTCGGTGGCGTAATACCGGTGCCTTTTTTGTTTATTAATTTTGTTACGTTGCAGTAAACTTTTCCTTATTTTGTGCTTGAAGCTGTTCGTCTTGAAGAAATACGTGTTCATACAGTAACTACTTTGAAAAATGTTCACAACGACAAGTAATAAAACAGAGCGGGCAGTGGAAATTAAAAAAAATAAACCAATGCCAACTTTTCTCGAATTTTTTTTTTAGAAAAGAGATTGCTGTATCGGGCGGCGGTCGGAACCGAAACCGAAACCCCGATACCACAGGGATGAAGCTATACTTCCCTTAATGACGGGCCGCTACCATGCAAACTGTGATGGTCCACTTTGCTGTAAATATGACGATTTTTTTCTATATATTTCTATCATTTTAGAAATATATAGAAAGTTTGACCAGTTTTAAAATTTGCTGGGGTAGAGGAAGTGTGTTTTTATCAAGTTGTGGCTGCCTTACACAGGATAACGTTGGATGCGCTTCTTGATACTGACTGCTCATCTTGTATTTGTTCGCGCGCGCGCGCGCCCGTATGTGTGTGTGTGTGTGTGCGTGTGTGCTAAGTTTTAGAAATATCTTGTTTTGATAGACTCATAGACTGGCTTGAGTGTTCTCAGTTTCCGTGCTTTAGCATGATTGGCAGTTCTCCTGTATAATATCTTTTTCTAAATTATCTAGGAAGCAAACAGATCAACCCTTGCGTCATCCATTAATCTGATGAATGGGAATTCGGGAATGGTGAAAGAGTTGTTCTCGGTGGCCACGCTTTGTTAGTTTTTTCGTGCATCGTTTTGCAGCATTATGGGGTTCATATTGATGAGCTCAGCTTCCAGCTTGACTGCTGTTGATTTCTTCCAATCTGTTTTATTGTGTTTTCTTTTTGGTGACTTTTTGCATGTTTGTTTATTCTTGTCTTTTTTTCCTAAAAGCTGCGTAATCATCCAGAATTGGCAGCTGGATTTTAACTATTTAGAGAATAAGAGCTCAAGTGTTTCCATGAATTTCATCCGCTAGAGCTCCGTGAAAAAGAATACACAGTACTGCTGCAGTACTTCCATCAGGTTAGAAACTTCTTTCATCCAACGAATGCGTGAAATGATCAGTATACAAGAAAGAAACAGCACAACACTAAAAAGTACTTGTGCACCCAACTAAAATTCTGTCTGGATGACAGAATTGATAGTGTGCATGAGTGTATTTTACATAAACATTGTTTACGGTGCTTCCTCGACGTTTATTTTATGAGCCGGCCCAAATCGATTACTGCTGATTTTATATAAAAGTACGTCTATTTGAGGAAAAGTTTGACAAATGTCTCAGTCCGAATAAGTTCACTTCCGCAAAATAGTTGTGTGTCTGGTTGAGAAATATTCGGTTAGTCTGAGTGAGGTCTCGCCAGAGTTGTCTCTGACTAAGGTACTCGGCTGCTGACCGACAGGTCGTGGGATCGAATCCCGGCCAGAGATCGTTGTAAAAACGGAATATCTCGTCAGTGACACTATTGCTTTTTCTCATTACCGTCCGTTTGTCTCGGAGATAAATAGCACAATTTTGAGGAATATAGAGGCACTTTTTCATTCCCCTTTTCTACAGACGTGTATATGGGTGACAAGTGGGCTAATTATCGTCGTTGAATCATGTTGCTCTCTTATCGTTAGAGATAGTTTTACTATCAGATCGCGTACGGCGTATGTGCAACCTAACTCCGTTTACGCTCTGGATAATTTAGTGCCCTATCTTGCCACTTCATATTGTGATAAGTACTCTTGCTGGAATAATGTGATAGGCTACGATTAGCCGACCTATATTTACTCGACACGTCTTTCCCTTTGAAAATGCCCAATATAACATGTTTTGCCTTTACGTCACGTGTAGTTTTATTAGGTTTTGGTAGCACAATGACCATATTAGTATCGTGTTCATTTACACTACTCCCGACTGCATTCAAACCTAACGGTCGCCCTTGTGGCCAAACCGCGTCTTTCAGAAAAGCAAGTTTTCGTCGAGGTAGACTGCTGAAAATTAAAAGTGTAAATTGTCACTGCTATGTAATGCGCAGTCTTTCATACCAGATACCTGAAACTCTGTGCACGTGTTGCGTACTTATTCACCAAGCAGGATATTTCGATGTTGGTTCTTACACTGGCCGATCTATCCACTGAACACCATGAAATTCACAGAGCGAATAGGTTACCCTAATTCAATAAAACTTCCCTGTAAGCAGCTAGTGGGCGTCGCAGTATTGGTGATGTTCAGTTTAGGCATAGTCTAGACGCAGGGCGACCACCTGCACCAGTCCTCCCTGTATCTTGCTTCTGCGGCTTGGCGGGAAGATTATTGAGACGGTGTTAAAAGCAGTGCTAGAATGCGGCACTCTTCTTGGGTCGCTTGTTGATCAGGCTGTACTTTTTTTCTTCATCAGTGCCCTCCAGACTATACAGCTTGCGGACTTCGAAGTGCAGTAAGTTTCCAGCTCATACGGATCTCTTGCAGAGGCATATCACAAGTATAAGTGCTCTAATATGTGCGGTGCAAATTTACGTTACGATGAATCAGCGTCACGGTGAAAAGCAGCGCTAGTTTCATGAAAGCAAGAAGAACCCGTTCAATTGAGTGTAAAAAGTAATCCATTAACGTGGAGCTTGGCACTCTTCTGACTTTGCTTACGGATTGGGCTGTCATTTTTCTTGCTTCTTCGCCAGTACCCCCTCCGCCTACTAAACAACCATGGGATTTTGAAGTATAGTAAATTTCTAGCACATGCGTATCTGTTGCAGAACGATCGCAATTATAACTGCTCTAACATAGGCCCAAATCTACAGCCAAATAGGAACGCCATTTGTAAATTAAACGCCCCAGCATTGACCTTGTCTCTCGTAATCCTTGAACCAATATTCACAAATGAGCCCTAAGTCATATATAAACGCGAAACCACTTTTTTTCTCTCGCCACATAGAAGTTTCACCAACAGCGCAGCAGCCTTTTCAACTATACAAAGGAGCGCCGCGGTACAGAGAAAAGAACAGGCCACGCCCACCTCTGGAAACACGCCTTCTCCGTCCGATCGGGGCGGCTGTAGAGAAACCCGCCGGGTGCCTGCCATTTCGGAGGCCATGGTAAGTCTTTTGGTGGTGCTTGTGAAGGCCTTTTGAAGGCAATGTTTTGGGCTGAAATTACGTTGTCTAGTTGGATATCAAGTTTTTTAAACGCATACCATGCATTAGCACGAACAGAATTTTAGTTTTCTTAATGCCAAATTTAGGGCGCAGAAACATCACTCATATGAACACGAAGGGACCACTCTGAAGTTCACGACAATGATCACATAATTATTGCTCTAACAAAGAAGAGGCTTTGTGCATGAAATTTTCGCGCTACAAAAATTATACGAACATTGTTTGAAATTCGTTCGTAATTTTGAGAAATGTAAAAATATTCGAGATTTTATTATCGTTGCTGCCCAACAGCTGCTACAAATTGGACGAGACATACGAACTAGTTTTGAAAATAAGTTTTCCATCTTTCTCTATGTAATTACTGATACGTTTTTGGTTGTTCAACTCTTGAAGGAGTGAGGTGGATCTTTAACACCCTGATATCAACACCCGCAAATTTTTTTGGTAGCAATACACCGGCTAGATGGAACAGATTATGTTTATGCTGACATGCTCTTTCTTCTTGACTAGGCAATGAAACATTTTTTGACTACTACTTTTTCACGCATCATTTTGTTAATACAAGACCACTGTCAAAATTGGCAATTTCGCACGTTTTTGCCAACATTTCCAAAACATGGAAATATTTCCCCGCCCAAAAAGGCACCAATGCAGCCTTCACGAATGTGCTTGGCTGGAATTTTTGGAGGCCAATGACCACCAGCTTTGATTTAAGTGGTTTCCACTGGAAGTTCTGCTCGTGTACAGGAAAAGCCGATCACGGTATTATTTTTGATAGTTCGATGCTGCTTTCTTTGTGTGTGGCGTGGATGAATGAATGTCACATCACGTATAAGGCCACATTAAAAAATTGACATCGCCATATACAACAGAGTTAGAAATCATCGCACGTAACTATGGACATGTTTATATATAACCTTGATCAGGTCTGACACGTTAAATATTTCATGAATATTTCTTGTCAAACGAGCATTGTGAGCGTAATCCTTCTTTTATATTAGCCGTTGCACGTGGAGCACAAATTTGATATTCAAATACGGGTATTGTGTGCTGCTGCAACAAAAGTAGATTGACTGAAGCTTATCAATGTGGAGTAACCACACAGGTTTCTCGGTGGTTCACCACCACCGAGAAACTGCAAAGTTTTCTTTTTTTTTCAACAGGTACTGCCACAATGTTGCTTTTTGTTTTCCTGTGGTTTTTTTCTCTCAAAGCTACGAGAGCAGTTGTTTTTATCTCTTCTGTATACCATACAAGTGATATTGCGTTATGTCAAATTGTGATTGTCATCACGCACTGTCGCAGCTGTTGTCTGGGTAATGTTGACTTTGCAGCCAAAGGCATTTTCAGGCCTTTGGCTCCGTCTCCGAAGACAATTGTGAATCGTCTTGAATAAATTTTGAGTGAATCAATGAAGCGTAACCTCCATAACGTCTTTTCGGTAATAGTGACGACAAGGCGTGACTCCTTTTTTTTGGGGGGGGGGAGAAGGGGGGGTTCGTAGGGCGGTAAGGCGTTCGTTTTTTTTTGAGTAACAAGTATTAAATTTAGCAGCGTGTACAATACTGGTGTTAACATATAACACTCCCCTAGAGATTAGAAAACTCTAAATAATGACGTTGGCATGGCCTCGAACGACAATAGTTCTTTGCAATACTAATACAGAAGATAAACATGGTTGAGGGTGAGTTTCATATCTTCAAACTTAAATACATTTAAGTATTAACCGAATGATTTTTAATTACGATTAGTCTCGCAATTTTTCAACAATACATTATATTTTCTGTGGTGATACCATGTTAGCCAGTCGTGGCTCTCAGGGAGTGTCTGATTAGCTGTTGCAATTTAGTAATACCGTATAGCAGTAGCACTAACATTAGAGAACACTACGCCGTGACTGTAGCTTGGCCGATAGGGCCAATCTATTGCTTGAAGTGTTAATGCAGAAGTACATAAACGAGGTCAGACGTCCTTCTCACGTATTAAAGTTTGAATTGAAAAGTGATTCAATAGCCAGCACCAATGGCCATAGCTTGATCCATTTTCAGCAGTCGTTCACTTCTTGCGCATGCCAATTGAACTAATGCCTCCGACGCCACCACCCAGAGCAACCGCTTCGTTAGGAGCCATGATGATCACAGCTGAAAATAAAATATGTAAAATTTAGGCGCGGTATAATAATAATAATAATAATAATAATAATAATAATAATAATAATAATAATAATTTATATTATTATTAATAAAGGTAATAAATAATAATACATACTGTTATAAATATATTGAGCAAATAGCACCAACGAAAAAACATGCGCACGCTTATGCGACGCCTATTGTAGAGTATTTTATAGCCAATGCACGGGCAGCTGCACATATAAGTACACACGCTATAAAAAATAAATGCCTCACCATACTGCATGCAGGTAAAAAGTGCACATTTAAGGGCTCGTTTTTGGGGGTGAACCTCCTTATGCCGTGGGTCTTACGTCCGCGATGTTTGTAGTAGTTGTAATAGTAGTAGTAGTAGTAGTAGTAGTAGTAGTAGTAGTAGTAGTAGTAGTAGTAGGTGGCAACCTCTATGGCCGAGCTAGAGGAGCGGCACGTGCGCACCCTTTTCAATTGAGGTGGGAACCGGCGCACGTTACTCATAAGTAAAACGGTAGTTGTTTCTATGAAATACCTTACAAGGAAAAGTACTGGTGACATAATCTCTAATAAAATTTGCGTTGAATTTGATGCTTACTGAAAAAAAAACTAGTATTAGAAGGACGCGCTTTAAGCACTATGTGAACAGAAAGGGTTGCAACGCTAAACTGGCTGGGCATAACCTGCTTAGTTTTAGCAGAGTTTAGCATTGCTTGGGCCACAGTTCCATGAACTAGAGGCGGTGAAAGGTGAGAAGTAGACCCGAAGTGCAGTCCGTAAGAAAGTGCGCGAGGGCCACCTCTCGTGAATTCTTTGTTACGTTCGCTTCATGGCAGTACTTCTTTACACTGAATGTACAAGGAACAGATGCGAGATAGCGGTACTTAGGGTGTTCACTAGATAAACATACGGACAGACGGACATATACACGGATAGACGGAAGAAGGCATGGATGAATGGACGCACGAACGGACGCACAGGTGAACGGACGGACGGATGGACCCAAGAACCGATGGACACTTCGCTCCACTCATCATCATGTAGTCCGTGGATATGATGTGATTTTTGCTTTGTTAGACATAACAATAATGACATCGAACTGGATGTGCGACACTCGACAGAGAATTGATAAACACCACAGGTGTCAATAGAGTCTACTGGATTCCCCTAATGTAGACATGCGGCAACCCTTCACAGTCCCTAGCCACTATTACAGTTTACTAACTCGGGGTAGTGCCTGGAACAAGTCTCGAAAAGTGTAGACCACATGAGGTCACGCTGCTTGGCGCTGCGATCGCTAGTCTGCAGTGTATCGTTGTTTTGAGACTTGCGTGGGGCTCTATTCAGAAAAGTGGTGCAAAAGTAGAATGCCCGCTTATCATTCGAAAGGTCCAGTATTTGTCAGTGACAGACCAGTATTTTGCCACAGAGCTATGCAATGGTACTGCTATTTAGTTTACAAATAGTGTGTGAACATTTAAGGCGTGATGCATTCTATAAAAATAACGGAAGGCTAAGGTTCTAAATGCACCTTAGTTGATGAGTTATTATTTTTTATTGTGACTTGACATAGTTTTATGTGCTTTTATTTGGCTTTTCTAGATAGTTTTAATCAGTACGAATCACTACAAAGAGTAATTTTAAATATGCAGTAAATTTGAGTGTGGCAGTGACTATTTGTCGTGCCACTACGCAGCATTCAACAAACCTTAAGTAAGACTCGGAGATCTTCGCGATAATGATTACTCTAGGAGGTTATGCTCTATGTTTCAGGCCTTGGCTATTGATGAATGCATAATTTGCTCAGCCAATTCAAGTGCTTAACTTTTTAAACTATATTTGGGGCGTTTCCAATAAATGAGATTGCTGTAGAGCACGCATTGATTGATTTGAGTGATTTGTCGGGTTTAACCTTCCGAAACCACTATATGATTATGAGAGACCGCCGTAGTGGAGGGCTCCTAAAACTTCTACCACCTGGAGTTCTTCAACGAGCACCCAAATCTAAGCACACGGGCCTACAACAGTTCCGCCTCCATCGGAAATGCAGCCACCGCAGCCGGGATTTGATCCCGCTACCTGCGGGTCAGCAGCCGAGTACCTTAGCCACTAGACCACCATGGCGGAGCCTACAGCACGTATTATTTATTTAAATATTAGCAAAGCATTGCCTACCCAATGCGACGGCAACAGCAACAAGAAGGTCCATTCCCAGGAGGTGCTTCATTTTGAACTGTTTTTTTGCTCTGCAAAAACAATTTGTGGCATTAAGGATTTAGCATTACAGTCGATACTTTCACGTTATTTATTTACACAATATTTTCGATTCTATAATTCGTGATACAATCATAGCACCAAAAGATTGCTGCATTGCTACGGGTACTTTCTCATTTTTGTCAGCTTCATACCTTCCTGTCTAGTGGTGTCTCTTCTCTGACACCACTTGATGTTCAGTGCGCACATGACCCCAGTTCTCAGGCTGCCGCTGTTGGAGTTGACCCTATGAGCCCTGTTATTTCGGAAAACAGTGGCGAAAATACCACAGACTATTCTGTTGCGACCGCTCCGACCATTTCGACATCACGTCGTACACGTAAAAAATCGCCCACACAAAGGATTCCTACACCGGCCTGCCGAGACGTGGACAGTGCTGCCAGCATCAAGGATGTGGATCGAAGCTTGTCGGCGGCTCAGCCCCTACCTCCTCAGGACACGTCTTTGGAGGACGGCTTCAGCCTGGGCCTGGATAGTCGCATCGGACTGTCTAGCCAACCGATTTTGACGTCGAAATGGTAGCTCCACGTGAAGCAAAGCGAGGGCACACTTCCAGCTCTTGCTCCGATGAACGCAGTGATGGCCGTGTTAAATCCCAACGGTCCAAAAAACCTCGACCCTCTTCTGGAGGGTCAAACAGTGCGTTGTAATTTGGTTGAGGAAGTGTCCCCTGGACACTTTCCAGGACACCGTCTAGAACTATGCGTCCAGGTTAGTCTTTACTTTTTATTATGGTTACTACACTGCATATTATTTCATTGAACATTCGGGGTTTTCGCAGTCTGGCAAAGCAGGCTGAAGTGATTAGTGTCGCCCGCGCTGCAAATGCTGATGTTTTGTGCCTCCAGGAAACCAATTTCTTCTCGCTATTCGACGTGCTTGCTTTTAAAAGAAAGTTCAACCTAGATTGTTCTTTCTCTTTTGCTACGTCTCGTTTTACGGGAGTAGGTATTATTATTTTTAATCGAGCTATATTACGGGATCATTATGCTTTTACGATGGCGTGAGCAGGGTTTTGGCTTTAGACTGTACTTACTTTTCTTTCAGATTGAGGATACTGTGTGTGTATGGGCCAGCGCAAGCTGGACCGTCTAATGACTTTTTCAGAGACCTGGATGTGTTTTTTCTTGACGGTCGTGATGTCATTCTGATTGGCAAATTCAAATGCGTTCTAAATACGCGAACCGATGTACAAGATCCTGGCTGGGGCCGGTCCGCTTGGAATTCAGGCGAGCTGCGTCGCCTTGTCCACCACTTTTAATTACTAGACGCGCACAATGTAGTGCACGGAAATACCTTTGTTTGGACATGGCGACGTGGACGATCCTCCAGCAGGCTCAACCAGGCTTATATTCCACGAGCGTTAAAGGCGTTTGTCTCCGATTTAAGCGTTCCGTCCTTCCAACCTTCTCCTGTGTACGTATCTGATCATCGGCCTATTATCTTGAAGCTCGAAGTTCCATTTTCGTTTTCGGAAAAGCCATGGCGTCTTGATGTTTGCGTCCTACAGGACGCGCGCTCAAGATCAGATTTGTCTAACACAATATGTTTGTCGCTCACGGCGCCTGGTCCTGAAGATTGGGATGCGCTTAAAACACACTGGCGCCTGCGCTGCGCATTAGAGGGGCGTTCGCTTCGTTGACGCGTTTCTGAAGAGCTTGCTGATACTGCGATGAAGTTACGCATTGCTTTGCGCGCCAAGACGCCTTCTCCTCTGATGCGAACGTGGCAGCGTGAACTGCGTGAACGCTTTCAACGCTTGACTGCTGCTTCGTCCTTGGCGGCAGCAGCATGGCGCTGTAGACACAACCCATGTGCACATCCCGAGGTGCTGCGCTACGCGAGACATTTGTTTTTTGAGCAATCAGAGCCCTCTGTCTCTATGACAGCACAAATACAACCTGCGCAGCGGCTTCCTACGCGTGATCGATCTGTTTTCTTGGCGCATTTTGAAGCAATGTCGTGTTCGGCCATGCGGACTAACTGTAATGAAACACCGCCAATGCTTAGAACTTTGCCCCGTATTCCTCAAGAAGCTGCGGATTGCCTGCACACCCCTCCGTCGGCTGAAGAGGTAAAGGCGGCACTGAAATCTATGAAACGTGGAACGGCCCCAGGGCCAGACGGTTTTCCTGTTGAGTTTTCCTTGACATTTTGGGATGAGATTGGTGCTACCTTTACCACGGTAATCCGGCGATGCTACGAGGACGGTGTCTTCCCATCAAGTTTTCGAGATGATGCTTATTCCAAAGGGTGATGCTACCTCTGTTAATCCTGAAGATTGGAGACCTATCACGCTCCTCAACGTTGACTATAAGATATTCACGGTGGTAGCCGTTCAACGCTTGAGGGGTCTGTTGAACACCCTGGTAGGTAATCACCAGACTTCATCAGTGCTTGGACGAGAAATACACAGCTTGTCATTTACCACACGGGATATCATAGCCTATACTCTGTCGCGATCTGCGCGTGGTATCCTTGTGTCTTTGGACCAGAAAAAAGCGTTTGACCGACTAGAGCACGCGTATATCCTTAATGTGCTCCCAGCCTTCGGCTTTTCTCATTCGTTTGTGGAAATGATTAAAAATACGTACACTGGTCTGAAAAGCACACTAGTTTTGGATGGCTGGGAAAGTGCCGCCTTTTCCATAACTCGTGGGGTCCGTCAGGGATGTCCATTGTCTCCTGTGCTATTTGACCTCAGCCTTGAGCCATACTTGCGTGCTCTTGACGCGGATTCACGTGTCCGGAGTTTCGGGCTTCCTGGTAGCGGTGTCGTGAAACTCACAGCTTTCGCTGATGATATAACCTTGTACCTTTCAGATGAAGATAGTCTTTCGCGCAGCCTGCGTGCATTTTCCCAGTATGGCGACATTTCAGGTGCAGCGTTGAACGTCTCCAAATCCCGGTATTTCTTCATTGGCTGTCCAAACTCCAGGCTTAGCGCCGGTTTTCCCATTCAGCCGGCCGCGTCTCTTCGTATTTTAGGTATTTTATGCAACCTCTACGGCATTTGCGAATCTGTTTGGTTAAACACTCTCGAAGAAGTAAGACTGAAAATTCAGGACGCACGGGATTTTTACTTCCCGCTTCTTGAGCGGAGGTACCTAGCGCAGACTGTATGTTGCGGTCACATTTGGTACCTTTCTAGCGTCGTGCAGCCATCTTTACGTATCGTGCGATCATTGCAGTCTGCTTTGTGTTCCTTTTTTTTGGTCAGGCGGCACTGAGTTGGTCTCTCGCGCGGCACTGGGACAGCAGCGTTCTCAGGGAGGATTTGCTTTCCCTTCAGTGTCCATACACTGTCGGCTGCTGGCACTGCGCTTCCTTTTGCGCCTAGTGCAAGGGGAGAAATCTCCTGCGCGAATGCTTGCATATTACTTTCTGGGTACTCACCTTCGGCATTTTATGCCTAGTGTGCAACTTATCAGGGGGCCGCAGTCAATAACACTTCCTGCGTTTTATGCAACAACTAATGCATTTTTTCGCCATGTCAAGTCGAGCTGTCCTGGCATAGATGTTTTGAACAACCACATAGTTGAGACAACTGCTGCTTTGTTGCTTCCGTTGGTCCGGCCAGCCTGCTGTGCTCGCTCTAGACGGGTGTCTTAGAGCACGTTAACGGCTTCTTTTCTGCCTGGACACCTCCGGGACCTAATGAGGCGACTAGGATGGGGTGTGCTTCCCAATATCGACCGCCTCGAAAAGTGGAGAATTGTCCAGTGAGCAACATGTCCGAACTGCACCCTTCGGGAAACAAATCAGCATTTTCTGAGGCATTGTGTCATTGTTCGCGTTTTTTGGAGAGCCGTACATGCCGGATTTCACTGCCTCAGAGTAAATCGCTTCGTTTCTTCTAGGTGTTGTTCGCGAGGCCGCTTCACTTGTCTTCTCATTGTTGCCGGCTGTTTCTGC
Organism: Rhipicephalus microplus; assembly: GCF_013339725.1. NCBI lineage: Eukaryota > Metazoa > Arthropoda > Arachnida > Ixodida > Ixodidae > Rhipicephalus > Rhipicephalus microplus. Next base: position 30,130 of record NW_023612550.1, read on the forward strand.
CTCTGGCGCAACCACTGCGAGGTGGTTGCAGCGGGCCGCCGCCGCGTGCTCTACCCGATCCTAGAACGATTGTACTCGGAGCTGCTGTCCGTTTTGTCGGAGGAGCTCTTCTTCCTCGGTGAAGAGGAATTTCTTCGGCACTGGTCTTGCCCTTTTGTGTCGATCTATGACGGACGAGTGAAACTTGTCTTTCGGCCGGCCTGGTAATGGTAGGCTGATCTGTCGATGCGCCGGCAGAAACGGCATGCCAACATGTAAACATGCAAAATGTACATTGATAGGCTGATATGTCGATGCGCCGGCAGAAATGGCATGTCAACATGTAAATATGCAAAATGTACATATTTATGTTTTATTCGTGTCTCTTGTTCAGCTTGAAGTAGTTTTTATGGTTGTGTTTGTGTGAACCATCGAATGTACTTGTTCTTTCAACGTCATTTCATATCCATGTTCATGTAAATGACGCCTGTTTTGACATCATCGTTAGAGTATGTCTAAGAACGAAATGTTCTGTTGAGTGTTATTGACGTTTGTGGCAACACATTTTTTCTAAACAATTGTTTGGGTTTTTGGTGAAAATAAAGTTCTTTGATTCATCGATCGATTGATTGATTGATTGATTAATAACTGAAAATATTCCTTAGGGATCCTCGTGGTACTCACTAACTTATTTTATTTTATTCTTCAACCTTCAAGACCAACGGATGCCCAGAGGGAAGTGGGTAGGAATATAGATCAACTGGTGGGAAAAATAGTAAGGTGAAAATGACTGCAATTTTAATGCGTTATTACTGATACAACGTATCTAATACCACAAGAAAGCAATACTTATCCTTGATTGATGCAATGTCAGAGGGAGGGCATTTCCACTACCCTGTGTTATAAAAGATACAGGAACAATTTTTTTCCGGAATGTGAGGCCTGACTAATGGTTGCAAGCCGCGTTATCTGACATGCTGCGCGGTGATAAAATAGGTGAGTCGGGAAAATACTATGAGTATATTTCATGAAAATTTTCGAGTGGCAGAAATTTTGATGCGCCGTTAGCGATGCCAGAAAAATGCTTGCCTCTATGGCTGTTGTGCTAGCAGCGTGATTGTGGTTAGGACAAAGAAGCCGAGTTTATTTGAATAAATTGAATAACGGTGATTACTTTTTCCTGTAATCAATCATACCTCCGCAGCCTGTTCCAGTATTTGTTGGAATAATCTTAGAAACGTTCTAATCGAACTAGTATTTAGGAGGCGAAAAAAAATATATCAGAATTCTCCAAGCACGCTGTAATATTTTAGGGTAAAAGCACTTAAAATTACTGTGAATTTAGAGTACTAGGACTAATTTAAACTTATTACAATACTCGTAGAGAACGATGAAGATCTCTCGGCTATATATTTTGAGCTACTCGAGGCGACCACCTAATAAAAGAAAAATTTCTCCGACGAGGGTTGTGGCAGTGTCAAGGACAAACCATATATACCAAGCAGAATAAGCATAGTGGCTTCACGCTCTAAAACTAAAATTTGATGATGAGGAACGTAGCGGTGGAGGGCTCCGAAAATTTCGACTGCCGTTTTCTGTGCACCTAAATTGTCGATAACCTAAGTGTTGAAACAATGCTTCCTGATGGTTGTGTCAATGGTGGGTGTGACTGTGATCAAGATAAAGCGGAGTAAAAAGAGCAGGGCTTTGCATCACCAATACCTGCTGAAGTGTAAGGGACAGAAGTCCAGATGGGAAGTTTCGTTCGAGTGCACCGAAGACCCTAGTGTCTTGCCCCAATGTCGTTCCCAAACATAACTGCTTCACGGAACATACCGATCAGATTCACGAAAACGTAGGCGTCTAGTGGATTAAGACTGGTTGTAAAAATAGCCATTTTAAGCGATGTTCACGTCGCAGCGTAGGCATAAGCGCTGTGTGGTGCTCATTCGGGGCACGAAATTCAACGTCAGTGAACTTAATTTGGGGAGAAAATTGCCAAAAGCTTGCTCACAGATGAAATTAATAAGCGAAAAGTAACTGGCCGTCGAAAAACATTGACGCTTATTGAGAAAGTGCACTTTGTTTCAAATCAGCACACTTTGTCGCACATACACTTAGCAGCAAAAGGCATAGGTGTGCTAACACCAGTGCAGTAGTTTGGTGCCCACAAAATGCCGCTAATGTGAGGTCGGCATGGGCAATCCCTGGTTCATATCATTTCTCCATATGTGCTGAACAAATTCACGATTGTTTTCGCGATGTGCCAAGTCATGACAGATAATTTGTCACTTTTTCTGTAGCCTAAGGCCCAGATTCACCACATGGTTATGGGCCATATCTTGTAAACTAAGTTTTCATTCACAATGATATTGTCAGCATGATCTATCAGATGCAGATAGAATAAAATACCGCACCTGTTTTCACAACAAGTATGAAAAAAGAAACCAGTCCTCAATGGGTTAACATTATGAAATATGACCTGAAGGGTGTAAGCACGCAAGAGGAAAGTTGTACGTTTAGTACGCCTGGTTAAAACATTAGTGACCCCCTTACATCATTTTTTGTTCCAAAAAGCTTTATATTAGGGCCATGTAATATTCGCGAAATTCATATTTACAAAGATAACCATAGGAAGTCAATCACTCACCACAGCTTTTGTACAGGATCCTCAGGCAGAATTTGTGGACAGTGTAAAACATGGGCTCTAGTGATTCTTATATAGCGCGAACTATTCTTTACTCATAATATTCAAACGAGTAAAATAAATGAAATCGAGCATTGGCTCAGAATAGCACGTCTAATCAAGGCTGAAATTGATATCCTTCAAATCCTACTCATACAAACCTAGAATTTATTACCTACAGAAAATTGCTTCGAACGCCGTAACAAAAAATACCATTCAAGCAATCGTAAAATAATTTTTGTCCGCATGCATCGCCCGCTCTGCTATATAATTAAAAGAGCCCATAACTACCTCTCATGATACGTTTTACGTCAATCGTTGTAATGAAAATGTTACAAAATATTTTATTTAACTTTCCTTAGACCCCATAGAATTAGGCGTACAAATTTTTACTCGTACAATATTAAGAATGATATCACCAAACCTCTAATTGCGGCAATCAATAAAGATATTTTAGTACGCATCTATTACTTGCTCTCATAGAGCGATGTGTTAAAAGGCACGTCTACCTCAAATAGTACTTTTTACGTAAAGGCTACCTTAAGAGCTTGTGGCTGTAAACAACATGGTTTCCGCAGACTTAGGTTACAGCCAGTTCTGTTTAGTATTTCACCGACAGAAAAAGAAAACATGTTAGTCTTGGAACTCGAACAAAAATCTCCTTTTGCAAATGCACAGTCAACCATAAAATTCGTGGCTCACGTAAAAGCGTGTCGAACCAACGACCCCTCCTCTATTTTATCAGTGCCAGCCATATGCGGCCTATTTTACCACCCTCTCCTCATGTCCTTTCCTTCTCTCACCCATCGCCAAGCCTTCGTGTGTGCTTTGCTGTCACTAAGGAGGGTGTCCTCTCATGCAGTGCCTCGCCACAAAAATCATACGAGGTAATTTTGCGTTCACTTGTGTTCAGATACGCTAGGCGGCGTCCGGCATTCCTTGTGTTCACTATGTAGGCAATCACACTGGCTCTGTGGAGATACGGTGTTTTGATATAGCGTGTCGCCGTTAGTGCCGATATGTGGGGAACTATTGGGGAAGCGTAAATGCAACGGTACTGCATGTGTGGCGCCGTGATGCAGCGGCCGCATTGCTTCGAGCCACAAATAGGAGCACGACCGTAAAAAACTGAATGACTTACAACATTGTAGTGGGAAACACGTCTATGGCATCTCCGGGTGAAAGCCATCGGAAGCACGTGTGACGCAAGCAGCTTGACCCCTCATGCAGCGTCGAATCACGGCAATCCCCTAAACTATTTCGTACTGGCGGCCCGCGTTGATAAGCACGCGTTTGAACTGTCATTGAAAGAAATAAAGGAGGCCTTGGCCAAACTCATTGTTCGTGCCACCTAACGGAGCACCATTTTAAGTCCACTGCAGTGCTAGGCCGGAAATAGCTGTTCTCGTTCTTCACTGGCATCAAAATTTTCTACTCCCCTAAAGCTCAACGGGAGTTCGCGGTTTTCACGCGGAGGGCATATGTGCAATCTGACCTTGAACTTTATATTTTTCAATATCATGGGGTGCCTCCAACCGTGTTCCGTTGCTTTAGATCCATTTCTTATGAAGACTGCGACTGGCACGAGTTATTCTCATTGACTGCCTAAGAGGTGAAATCACTTAGGCGCAGTTGTTAAAAACGTGTTCTGTTAAATAGTTAAAGGGGAATATTATTGTACTCAGTACGGAAGGAGACAAGCCGCAGATGAAGGAGGAAAGGGGGATACTTCACGGCGGCTGTGGTGCTGTAAATCGCCACTGACGTCACGTGTGTGCCCTGAAAACTGTTCGGCCACGTGGTCTTGTGGTTCATCAACCATAGTGCTTCACTGAACGAATTTTCATATTACACATATGATGATGATCATCATCATCATAATCACCATCATCATCATTATCATTCTGCCTACGTCCCCTGCAGGACAAAGGCCTCTCCCATGTTTCGCTAGTCAACTCAGTCCTGTGTTTGCTGCTGCCATTTTCTGCCTACAAACTTCTTAATCTCATCTGCCCATCTAACTCTGCCTACTTTGGGAATCTAGTTAGTTACGTTTAAAGACCAGCGGTTATCCTGTCTACGCAAACGAGTGTGCCTCCAGCAGACCAGCAGGTTGTTTTCATGCATCTGATGACGATTCGCAAACAATGACGTCAAGTGAGACACTGGTGATTGCATAAGTGCTAAAAAAAGGCAACATGAATTGTTGCTTGGAAAGCGCAGGACTCTTGCCACTTATGCTCTCTCACGTTTGGCATTGCTGATAATGATGTCATCGGGAACCATACGTGCGCGTTTATCTTAGGTGGTAACAAATTACTGGAGATTGTTTACGCACCAAATGATTAGAATGAGGTAATAATGATGGAAAGGTTATCAAAATAATATACAGCATTCACTTCGGGCTAATGAATGTTGCCGCAGTATTCAACGAATAAATGAGGTCGGTGTTACTTGGCCTATAGAAGGTCGAATGCTACATTAACAATAATGTGCTTAGATTACCGGCATTAAAAAACATTTTTATGTTCTCGAGCAAATTCGCTCACCGTAAAGGGGAGCAAAGCTTAAGAAATGACAAAACGGAAGGATTGCTTTTGAAGCATAAACTATAATTTTGTTTCGTGGAAGCAAAACAAAACATGCCATGCTGAATAAAGGTTGTCAAACTCTAAATAATAAAGAACAAGTGCCAATGTTTTGGGCCATCATCGGATTATTCCGCATTATGCAGAAATATACGTTTAACACAATAAATGAGGAAGGGCACGAGTCAAAGTGCATAGAACCGCTTTTGGGGACTTCAGTAAGGAACATACGAATGCCTTGATGGACATGTTGGTAATACGTCACAAAAGGCTAAAGCGCACAAAACTGCGACGAAGGAAGAATACGGAACAAGCAGCGCTGTATTGCTCTTTATAGGTTAGTTTTTTATGAAAGGAGGTTATCTGGAACTAACAAACATGATGGGCTCACAGATGGATTCTTCACAGATCAGCCATCGGCGGTGTCCTTGAAGAGTTCTCTGCTGCTTTGAGTTCTGCAAAATCATTGTCCTTACCTTGTAAAAGGTACAATTTTAACCTTAATTTTACGTGAAACATTTCATGAGCCCGAGAGTCTGTCAAGTTTTTTGCACGTCACTACATGTAAAAATACGCACATGAATTGTCTTTTCTACGAAGAGTTTGGATGATGATGTTTTTGCCTGTGTAATTCTTGTTGTTGCGTAGGGTCACAAGACATTAGTTAGAACAATTTGTCTGAGTCATATGTAATATTATAAGTTCTTCCTTGGGCGTTAAAACTAGGTTGTGCCGAAAATTCTTGATTCATTGTGCTTTAAAAACGTATTTCTGTTTACTTATTCAAAGCTCGTTATCCTCAAGTTGCATTGAGTGGTTTTCAATTCATGCTGGGTCCCTTATTTTGCGTGTTCACATGTTATAAACATTTGTGTGCGAATAAGTGGGTTCATTTGGTTCATTATTGAAAACTTGCAGAAGGGGAGTTTTTGGACACCACTGATTGCTGTAAGAAGAAATAGACATCGATATTCAAGTGAAAGGTGCTGCTTTGGAAGACAAAGATATTAAAATACATTATTTATGGTCTTCTTCCTGAAGATCTAACTGCACCCTGAATTCAGTTGTCATCTGCAGTGAATGAGCTGACAGCTTTGTTCTACATGATAAGTTTTGTTACTTGTCAGAAGACTAGGTGATTATAAGAGAATATGCCCCGCCGCAGTGGTCTAGTGGCTAAGGTACTCGGCTGCTGACCCGCAGATCGCGGGTTCGATTCCCGGCTTCGGCGGCTGCATTTCCGATGAAGGCGGAAATGTTGTAGGCCCGTGTGCTCAGATTTGGGCGCACGTTAAAGAACCCCAGGTGGTCGAAATTTCCGGAGCCCTCCACTACGGCGTCTCTCATATTCATATGGTGGTTTTGGGATGTTAAACCCAAAAAAACGGAAAAAAATTATAAGAGAATATAAGAACGTAACTCTAAGGAGCCCACTCGGGCGTTTACTGGCGTAGCCGTTGTCTGCGTAAGGATAGAATAAGTATGGACACATACTGTCCCAATGAGGGTTTCGCCATAAGAGGGATTGAGCCGCTGAGTTAGCCTATGAAATGCCCACAGGTCAGCAAACTCACGCACACTCACTGAGACTCAGATAGAGGCGAAGTTCCAGCTGAGATATACTTAGGCCAGCCTGAGTCCGAGCGTCTCCCCTGAGGAGTATTTTGATGAGTACGAGTCAGACTGAGTCTAATGACAAAAACATTCATAAATCAGTTGTCGAGTGAGTTCGCTTCAGCAAACCTTTCTTTAGTCTGAATCATAGTGTGTCCTAACCAAAATTCAAGTTTAATATGGAGCTTGGGGGGCTCCATTATTTTGCCAAGTTACAGTACTAACTATACTAAACCTACCACAGTTTTGAACCATTTAGCTCTTTTGGGCTTTCCGCCTTGAAAGCCAAGAATAATTTTTTCAGATTGTAAAAATTTTTATTTTTCTGAAATCTTCCCAGGGAAGGTCGCTGATAAACACAAATCATATATTTCATTGAAATGAAATTTCATTTACATGAAAACCAATATTTATAATATTTACCTCAAGGTAATATATAAAATGGGCCACATAATGTACCAAATAGGTGAGATATTAGCATAAAAAACAATGTCAATTTCAATAAAAATCTAAATACAAGCTGAACGTTGAAGTTTGAAATAATGATGGCACCGCCGCAAGGCAATCTGACGTATTGTCGAATGCCTACCCCAAAGGCGCCCTGCTATTCATACCAATTTTTTGATGTGCGTTTGGTCACGATGTTGCGAAAGTAGGTCGCGGCTAAGTGTAAACGTCAATTCATGTTTATACATGCTACAATACTCACGTGATCTTTTCCCAGAGGAGCGAAAAACGCGTAGGAAAGCACTCCTTTATCGACCAGAAAAATTCATATTCCTCTATGATTCTGTGATAGTGTGTCTAGCCCAATTCATAAACGTTAGGAATAAAGAAACATGCCATTACGATCACCTTTGAAGTGGACTGTCCAGCGTGTTCTGACAATTGTGCCACCTTTATTACGTGAAATCGTAATGCACGTTGAGTTTGATCTACAATGAGGGGAGTAACCAACTGAAAATTAGTACAATGCTCCGGCTTCTTAACGTGGCTTGAAAAATGACAGAGCAGCACATTTTGCAAGCATTGCGCGTCGCTTTTCTCTGCGTTGCATTGAACTGCTTGTGCCCTAAGATGCCACGTTGTTTTTTCTTATAAATAAATGTGGGTATTGCGAAAGTTCTAAGGGCCAAACAAGATATTCACAAAACCGAGAGAGACAGGTGGGTGCTTGTGAATGCATTGACTTGCGCTTCAAATTTTCCGGATATCTGTGCTCCTCACTGAATTTCAAGTTTTTTTTAAACGTATTGACAACACGAACCATCGGTCTTTGTGATGTCATTTGATACCAAAGAGCGGCTGCAATATTTTGGAGTAGCTTAAAATTGTCGTGGCCAGATTTTAAAAAGCAATGGTATAGAAAAGCGCTGTTCTTGTGGTACGTGATTTTTTTTCACTCCAAAAATAAGATTCGTCAAGCTGTAAAGCGGTTAATGAATTCTGTTAGCTCTCAACAATTTGATGGATTTCAAATGTCAATTACCTCTTTAAACTCGTAAGTCTCTTCATGAAATATTGCTCCCATAATTTCCAAGAGGCCTGCAGTTGACTCGCACTGGCACTAGATAGCAATGTCCGTTTTTGTAGATCTTCTTTTCATTTCGATTAAAACATTTCTATTCATATTCTCTTTCGAAGTGTGAAAGGACATTAGGCGGTCCCTCACCCGTCTTTGTGTCCGTCCAGTCCAACCTTGAAGGCACGGTGTTTCTCAAGTTCAAGTTTCTCCTCCCTGAGATTTCGCACTGTTTGTGCACCACAAGAAATGCAAAGAGACTACAAAACAAAGCGACGACATCGACACCACACCGTCGGGACAGGTATGAGGGTCAAATCATTGGCGTTGTTCCGCCAAATTATGCGCTCCGTTTGCTGGTCGATGCTGCTTCGACGTCACCGCCTACCTGCAGCGCGTGGAAGAAGCTCGTCAACTCGCCCACCTGCGCATCAAGAATCAGCAGGCGACAGCCAGCCACCGCTACAATCATCAACGAAGCTTCATGCGGTACCAGTCTGAAGACCGGGTCTGGGCATGGACGTCGATACACTGATGTGACCTCAGTGAAAAACTTGGGTGACAGTACTTCGGACCAGGGAGGGTGCTTCGACGTCTCGGCCCACTCGGCTACAAGGTTGTACTTGAGGGTATTACGTACTCACATGGGCGCCGTGCTCGGCCTGAAGTCGTCCATGTTGTGCGCCTCAACCCATTCCACGCGCGAACCTGATGACTGTATTTTGTTTCTGTTGCTCTACTCATTGTTTGTTGTCTTTATTACTGTAACTTCATCTTTTGTTAAAGCACCGGCCCGAACTCATTTTCAGAGGGGGGGGGGAACAATGCCACGTTCCTTTGCTCACGTTTTGTTATCCCTCTGTTACACTACGTTCAGCGTGAACCATGCCTACGATATTTCAGAAGCTTCGAGCCTTTAGTAGATTGTTTTGTTAAGATTAGGCTCACTTCGGGAACCTCCCAGATTGTGCGGCAACCTACGTCACCACTAGCAATAATGGTAGAATTTTGATGGCAAAGGTATACAAGCCGGTATGCTTCGCCGCTAGCAGTTGATCGACAGTCGACGCTCTGCTCACCACTAGTAGTGCCAGAGACTCACTGTACACTTACTTTTCATATATATATATATATATATATATATATATATATATATATATATATATATATATATATATATATATATATATATATATTTATATATTGTAACAGCGAGCTGTGATAAGATGGTTTTATTCACAGGAGGTGAACGATGGTCGTTTGCGGGCAGCACACTGCGATCGTGCCAAGATTCTTCGTCTTCCTCTGCTTCTCTTCTCTACCTTTTTCTAGTCTGTTATACTCCCCCGCAAGCAGACGAAGCCCATAGGGCGAGTTATGATGCACAAGGAGGGTAGAAAGGTTTCAGGCGAGCAACGTGAGTGAGCTGCGTTCTGCTCGATCGTCGACCATTGGACAAAAGACGAGATATTACGTAAGTGAGCTGGCTTAGACGCTCCAAAACTTCAAATGGGCCTGAATATCGTGAAAAAAGCTTTTGACACAATCCACGCTTGCGTTGCGGTGTCCAAAGTAACACCAAGTCACCTTTTTCGAATAAAACCGGTTCGTGACGGTCGTCGTATCGTTCCTTCGAACGACGTTGAGAGGCCAGAGTACGAAGACGAGCGATTCGACGGGCTTCTTCCGCGAGGCACAGGGTGTTTGATACAGAGTCGTCATTGTGTAGAATGAAGGGTAAAGAAGTGTCTAGAGGGCTTAGTGGCAACCTTGCGTACAACAGATAAAATGGACTGAAGTTCGTTGTTTCATGTTTTGCCGTGTTGTACGCGTACGTGATAAAAGGCAGCACTTCATCCCAGTTCTTATAATTGGAAGAAACATACATGGCAAGCATGTTGGTCAGCGTTCTGTTTGTCCGTTCAACGAGGCCATTCGTCTTTGGGTGATACGGTGTGGAATGACGCGACTGTGTCGTGCACATGCGTAGTAATTCTTCAACGGCATCAGCAGTGAACTGGCGGCCACGGTCGCTGATAATAACACGCGGTGGGCCATGGCGAAGGACCACGGAGTGAAGCAAGAAGTCCGCCACGGATGCAGCGGTAGAAGAGGGAATAGCTGCGGTTTCGGCATACCGCGTAAGATGATCTACGCAGACGATTATCCAACGCTTCTTATTGTTAGATAACGGAAATGGACCCCTAATGTCAATTCCTACTTGATCAAAAGGTGTGCTGGGTGGTGTTAATGGCTGAAGGGGACCTGGTGTAGCGGTGGCCGGGCGCTTGTGACGTTGGCACGTCTGGCAGCTAGCGACGTAACGCTTCGTCGTTTCGTACATCTTGGGCCAGTAAAAGCGTTCCTGCGTGCGGTTCAACGTTCTAATGAAGCCGAAGTGACCGGAAGTCGCATCGTCATGCATGGCACGTAGAACTTCGGAGCGAAGGCTCTCGGGGACAACTAGAAGAAAACGTGCTCCAGGTCTGGAGTAGTTAGTTTTATAGAGCAACTTGTTTCGGACATTAAAGCGACCGCTGTGTTGGAAGGCACGTGCGGCGGCAAAAAGAGGATCCAAGTTGAGATCATTGCGTTGTTCTCTCTGGAAATCAGCCGCGTTCGGGAACGTGCTTGTAACAGCAGCAAGGCAGTCGTCAAAATTCTCAGCATCGCAGTCAGTAGTCGCAAAAGGAATCCGGGAGAGGCAGTCTGCGTCAGCGGGACGACGGCCCCTCATGTACGACACCATAAAGACGTATTCCTGAAGTCGCAGCGCCCAACGTGCGAGGCGGCCAGAGGGGTCACGCAAACCGACCAGCCAGCATAACGAATGGTGATCGGTAATTATCTTAAATGGCCTCCCGTAAAGATAACAACGAAACTTCTGTACAGCGAAAACAGCTGCCAGACATTCCTGTTCCGTAACTGTGTAATTACGTTCTGATTTGCTCAGGCAACGGCTGGCATATGCCACGACATGTTCTGCGCCATTGTGACGTTGTACAAGCACCGCGCCTACACCGATACCACTAGCGTCCGTGTGGACCTCAGTCGGGCAAGATGGATCGAAGTGACGCAACAGTGGTGCTGACGTTAGTACAAACTTGAGTTGTGAGATTGCGGCGTCACACTCTGGTGTCCAGTTGAAGGTTGCATCCTGTCGCAAGACGTTTGTCAGCGGATACACGATCTCCGCAAATCGTGGAACAAAACGACGAAAATATGAGCATACGCCGATAAGTGAGCGAAGTTCTCGTGCGGACTGCGGTGATTTAAAAGAGGTCACTGCTTCTATCTTGCGAGGGTCGGGTCGACGCCATACTTGTCGACCAAGTGCCCCAGGACGAGAGTTTGACGTTCGCCAAAGCGACATTTTTTAGAATTCAGAACCAGCCTGGCTTTTTCGATGCAGTCGAGAACAAGACTGAGACGGTTGTTATGTTCCTCAAACGTACGGCCAAAGATCACAACATCGTCAAGGTAGCACATGCATATCTCCCATTTTAGACCACGTAATACTCTGTCCATAAATCTTTCAAAGGTGGCTGGAGCATTACAAAGGCCAAAAGGCATGACATTGAATTCAAATAAGCCATGCGTAGTTATGAAAGCAGTCTTTTCTTTGTCGCCGGGTTCCATAGGTATTTGCCAATAACCTGACCGCAAATCAAGCGTTCAAAAATAGGAAGCGGCATGCAAGCAATCTATGACGTCATCAATCTGTGGTAAGGGATATACATCTTTCTTCGTCACAGTGTTAAGACGCCTCTAATCTACGCAGAATCTCCAGGAACCATCCTTTTTCCTGACAAGAATTACCGGGGCTGCCCACGGGCTGGACGACTCTTGCACGACCCCTTTGTTCAGCATGTCCTTTACTTGTTCGGCGATTATTTTTGCGCTCAGAGGATGACACTCGGTAGGGCTTTGGCGGATGGGATGTGCAGAGCCAGTGTCTATTCTGTGACGAGCGCGGGACGAGGGTAACTGAAGGGGTGCATCTCCATGTTTGAAGTCGAAAGCAGCAACATGCCGTGAAAGGACCTGCACCAGCGCTTGCCGTTCCTTCATACTGATGCATCGTCATTTGCACATGTCACTGCCCCTGCGCACGTTGTGTGCGCATACCCTTCAAAGGCTATAAAAAACCTCGCTCCCAATAAATGTTGTTCACTGTTGTACATTCGTGTCTGTACGCTTCAGTGGTGACGAGGCGGTCGAACCGTTGGTCGCGCTGCGACCATGGCTGCGCACGCGGGCCCACCGGGTTTTGATGAGGAGGCGGACAACTGGGAGGCTTACCGGCTACGCTTGGAAGCATTGATTGATTTGTGGGGTTTAACGTCCCAAAACCACTATATGATTATGAGAGACGCCGTAGTGGAGGGCTCCGGAAATTTTGACCACCTGGGGTTCTTTAACGTGCACCCAAATCTGAGTACACGGGCCTACAACATTTCCGCCTCCATCGGAAATGCAGCCGCCGCAGCCGGGAATCGAACCCGCGACCAGCGGGTCAGCAGCCGAGTACCTTAGCCACTAGACCACCGCGGCGGGGCTACGCTTGGAAGCATACTTTGAGGCTCACGACGTCACGGACGAGAAGAAACGCAGGGCAATTTTGGTCACGGCGTTGAGCACAAAGACAGTGAATTCATTGGCTGCATGATGCGCGCCGGCGAAGATACAGGACCTGAAATACGAAGACGCTGTGAAGTTCCTGGGTGAGCGATTTGCTCCGGCGTGCCACGAAATCGCAGAATCGTACAAGTTCTTCACAAGGAAGCAGCTTGCAGGAGAGTCGGTAAATGAATTTCTCGTGGAAATATGAAAGATTGCAAGCAGGTGTAATTTCGGTAGCGCCCTCGACAGGATGCTAAGGGACCGCATTGTTTGCGGCCTGCGCGACGCTAGTGTTCGTCGGCAGCTGTTGGCAAAAGCGGAACTCACGCTGAGGGAGGCGGAAGAGGCAGCGCGTGCAGCAGAGGTGACAGCGGCAAACGTGGACCACATGGCCAGCGCGCAAAACACGGACAATCTGCACGCTATGACGATGAAGCGCAGAGGCCAACCAACTAGGCATCCGTCACTACGAGAGTCGGCGAGCAGGGAAGACTGGCGGCACGAAGGGACGTGCCCATGCTGCGGCAAAAGTGGTCATACAGCGGAAAAATGCAAGTTCCGTTCTGTTAAATGCTTCACTTGTAAGAGGCAAGGACACCTAGCCCGTGTGTGCCAGCAGCACCAGTCCCGGCAAAACAAAGTATTCCACTGTGAAAGTCAGTGGTCTGATAATGACGACTACGAACAATTTCTGCTCAACTTGCAAGTGGCATCGGTGAACATGGTCCAGCCAATTTATCGCACCATGGAATGGGATGGCGTGGCCCTCCGAATGCAAGTAGACACCGGTTCCCCCGTGACAATCATCACATGGCCTACCTACACCAAATACCGTCACCTTTGGCCTCGGCTCCAAAGACCACCTTGCAACTGACTTGTTTCCTCGGTCAACTTCCCGTCAAGGGTCAACTCAATATCTCGGTGACGTACGGCGGGACCACATTGGACGCTACCTTGGTGGTGCTGGGGTGCTCTGGACCGGATCTGTGTGGGCGGGACGTCATCAAAGCCCTCGAACAGCACGGAAGGCAGGTTCTCGCGGTCGGAATGAAGGCTGCCCCCGGTAAGCCATCCTCTACTAAGGACGATTTACAAGTGCAGCAGTTGTTAGACGAGTTTCAGGACTTGTTCTCGGAAGAGCTAGGTTTAATCAAAGGGCCACCCGTTGAGTTACGCTTGCGCGAAGGTGTCGTACCTCGTTTCTTTAAGGCACGTGCCGTGCCTTACGGGATGAGAGAAGCCGTTAGCCAAGAAATAGACCGTCTCGTTCACACAGGAATCTTGACATCAGTTGCTTGCGCTGACTGGGCAACGCCTCTTGTTCCGGTAGTAAAGAAGAATGGGTCCATACGACTTTGCGGTGCATTCAAAGTAACAGTCAACGCTGCTTGCCACACGGACAAATATCCGTTGCCCAAAATTCAAGACATCTTTGCTAGCTTAAGTGGAGGCAAAGTGTTTTTTACAATCGATCTAAAGGACGCTTACAGTCAGCTACCTGTAGATGAGAACGCAAAGCAGCTTCTAGTCGTTAACACGCAAAAAGGACTATTCTGCTTCAACCGGCTCCCTTTCGGTGTAGCGTCCGCCCCAGCAATTTTCCAGAGACGCATGGAAGCCATCCTTCAAGGAATACCGGGTGTTCAAGTTTACTTGGATGACGTGATTGTGGCAGAGAAGCAAGACAAATGCGAAAAATTGCGCGAAGTCTTCCAGAGGTTACGGGACTACGGTGTGGAGCTTCACCCAAGCAAATGCAAAATACGGAAGAAAGAAGTTGAGTATCTTGGGCACCGCATATGCGCAGATGGCCTTTTGCCGAAAGCGGAGAACATTGAAGCAGTATCAGGAATGCCCAGGCCCACATGTGTGGCAGAGCTGCGGTCAGTCATCGGCTTTGTGACGTATTACCATGCATTCCTTGGCAACCTGTCCACTGTTCTCGCACCGTTGTATGAACTGTTAAAGAAAAACGCCCGTTGGCAGTGGGGAGCAAGACAAGAGGCCGCTTTCGAAGCAACGAAACGCCTCGTCAAAGGCGCCAAGTTCCTCACGCACTACGATCCGCAAAAGCCCCTCGTGTTAGAAACGCACGCGTCGTCTTACGGCATCGGGGCTGTTTTATACCACCGGGTCAACGGAGAAGCGAAGCCAGTTGGATTTCGGTCGCGCACTCTGACTGCCGCAGAGTGGAATTACGCACAAATTGAGCGTGAAGCGCTGGCAGTTGTCTTTGGGGTGACCAAATTTCGTGATTACCTACTGGGTAATACTTTCACGCTAATTACAGATCACAAGCCACTTCTGCGACTGCTCAGCCCGGACAAGCCCGTACCTGCTCTGGCAGCGGCACGGATCCAACGTTGGTCTTTATTACTCAGTGGCTACACGTACACGATCGAGTACAAGGCAGGAAAAACCCTTCCGGTAGCTGATGCCCTGAGCCGCCTTCCGGCAAGCTACCAGCACGATGCCAGTACCATGGAGTCCATCAGTAACGACGCCCGTGAGTACGTACTTTTTGCTGAGCAACTAGACACCACCCTGATGTCGTCTAGTGATTTGGCCCGGGCGACAAAAGCAGATAGCACCCTCAAGCAAGTCGCTGTCTATATTCGCGACGGCTGGCCTAGGAAACTACCGAGATCAAAACCAGACTTACGTCCATTCTTTTTCAAAAAACACGAACTTGTGTGCAGTAATAACACAGTCTACTGGGGCCACCGAGCGATAATTCTGGTCGCCGCCCGGAATTCTGTACTACGCATGCTGCACGAGACTCATCAAGAGATGACGTCGATGAAGAAGTTGGCGCGCTCCATATTTTGGTATCCTGGGCTGGATCGGGACATTGAACGTGTGGTAAACACTTGCCCTGTATGTGTGCAGTCTAGCAGCATGCCACCTGCCAAGGAGCCTGTGCCATGGCCGGAAACCAAGGAAAAGTGGTCAAGGATGCACGTAGACTATGCCGGCCCGGTTGACGGACATATGTTGCTCATCGCGGTTGATTCGCACACGAAGTGGATAGAGGTGAGCCCAGTGAAGATAGCCAGCGAGGGACGGACTATCGAAGCCTCACAATCAATGTTTAGTAGGTTTGGCCTGCCCCGAACCGTGGTTTCCGATAACGGGCCACAGTTCACTAGCGCGCAGTTTCAGTCATTCATGAATGAAAACGTAATTTGGCACTTTCGCACCGCGCCTTATCATCCGCAGTCCAACGGTTTAGCAGAGAGGGCAGTGCGAACGATTAAACTGGGACTGCGCAAGAACGCTAGAGGCACAATGCAAGGCCGATTAGACCAAATTCTGTTACAGTATCGCCGCACTCTCTGCCCAGCGGGAAAACGCCAGCGTTCATGCTGCTGGGTTTTGAGCCTCGATGCAAGTTGGATAACATCGTGTCATGTCAGCCATTTTCTCACGCAGATACGGACCACCCCGGAACCACTCGCCAAGTTGGAGACTCTGTTTGGTACAGGAACTACGGGACAGGAGCCAGGTGGAAGACTGGCGTCGTACAGACCCCCAAAGGCCACCGCATGGTAACCATCAAGGCCGCAGACGGCGAACATCATCGCCGGCATTATGACCAGTTGAGAGGAAGAGAAACTGACAGCACGGGACTCGCTGCCGGTGAAGCAGAAGTCAAGCAAGAGCCCGGGGTTGAGGCACCGCAGACGGAAGCTGGCGAAACCGGTGCACCACTGACCTCAAGAGATTCCCAGAGCCCAGGTGCGCCAGACACAGACAGCCGACCAAATACGCATGATAACCAGGTTGAAAATGACGCCAGCGGCGCGCAATCTGATGGCAATAAAGAGTTCGATCTTGGCGAAACCATGTTACGCAGGTCCACCAGAAACCGACGCCCGCCGGATCGCTACCAGCCTTAAGGGGAAAGAAGGCTCATGCATCGTCATTTGCACATGTCACTGCCACTGCGTACGTTGTGTGCGCATACCCTTCAGAGGCTATAAAAAGCCTCGCTCCCAATAAACGTTGTTCACTGTTGTACATTCGTGTCTGTACGCTTCACATACTGAGAGTCTTGCTGATCTTAGCGAGCATTAGATCTTCATTATGGCGAATATCACAAGCAGAGGAAGAGGTGGGGAGGTCCGTAGCTATTGCTGCTATCGAGTTGCATGAGGCTTCATCAAAGAGAGCTATCTTCATCCCGCGAGGAAGCACAACCGGCGTGGCAGAACAGTTCAGCGCCCACAATGTTGCTACTCCTTTCGTCATGCACACAACAGAACAAGGCACAAGTATGTCCTTCTTAAAACAGTTCTTGCGCAGAGGCCCCACTACGAGGTCAACACAAGCATCATCAACCACTGTGGAAGAGACTCGAACGGGTGTCAGGCACCAAGATGGTGCTATCACTTCATCGATCACACTAAGTGTGTTCCTGTCTTCACCACGGTAGTCTTCTTCGGAAAGCGACGGTGGAAATAAATTGTTTAGGGATATTTCCCCACTACCACAGTCAACGGAAGCACCACATTGCTCCAGGAAATCGATACCAAGAATGACATCGTGCGAACAACGAGATAGAACCAGAAATTCCGGTACAAATACTTTTCCAGCCAATGAAACACTGACAGCACATACACCAAGAGGATTAAGCCACTCGCCGCCTACACCACGAAAGGTGACTGTATCGTTCCATGAAAACATCTTTGCGACCTAAGCGGTTTCTGAAGGCGAGGCTCATCACAGACACAGTCGCCCCAGTGTCAACTAACTCCATCGTCGGTATTCCATCAATCAACACATTCACTTTGTTTTTGATCATAACAATAAGCAGAGGTATATCTTGAAAAGACCGTCTTGCGACCTCACCTCCATTGGCCGCGGATGCTAGTTTCCCGGCGGCGGAGAAGAACAACGCAGAGGAGACGGCGAGCGACGAGAACGGCTGGATGGTGGTGTCAAACTCCGCTCGGATGCTGGTGAATCACTGCGTCTGGTCTCGCGCAATAAACTGTCCCTTGGAAACAAGTCGGTTGTCCGCAGGTCATATGAAGCACCGGGTCTTGGTGGCGAAGACATGGCTGGTGTCCTTCGTGATTGGCGGCGTTGTTGGCGGCAATACCGAGCAATATGCCCAGTGAAACCACAGTTGTAGCACTCGGGAGGGTCACGGTTTATACTATATTGAGTGGAACGAATCCTGGGCCGCTGCTGTCGGCGAGGAAGTTCGTTATCACGCGAAGAACGGGTTTCTGCCACTTTCTGGAATTCATTGTATTCGTCGTAAGTTACATCTTGATAGTAGGGTTGGTACTGTCCTTGCCGCAGCGGGACGTAGTCCGGCTGAGAACCCTGAGTATAAGAATGTGGCTGTGCTCGTCGTGATCGTGCGTCATAGGCAGGGCTTCTATCGTATAGACGTGGCTGATAGTGAGGTGTGGCATCAGAATCCTCAAAACTCTCCGCCACTCGGTGCGAGGAGAATGAAGTAACGTTTCGCTCAAACTCTGGTGGCTGATAGGGGGGATGAGTGCTTGGGCGGTTTGCCACTTGCGCGTACAGGCCGAGTTCTTCACGTACGATCTGCCGGATTGTTGTTGCAAGATCAAGCGCCTGGTTGCTGTCTATGCTCGCGGTGGTCGTCACATTGGGTAGCCTGCCGAAATTTGGTGTGATGCGCCTCGTCTTTAGTTGCTCGAAATTGCGGCAATGATGAATAACATCGGTGACAGATGTCAAGAAGTCTTTCGCGATGAGGAAACTGTAAACATCCTCGGCGATTCCTTTTAGAACTTGCCCGACTTTGTCTTCCTCAGACATTCCCGAGTCAATGGTCCTACATAGCTTTATGACTTCCTCAATGTAGATCGTGCAAGTTTCACCTGGCACTTGATCGCGTTGCATTAGCGTCTGTTCTGCTTTTTTCTTTATCGTTGTTGGGTCGCCGAAACCCTCTTTGATTTCAGAAACAAATATGTCCCACGTCGTTAGCGTTTACTCCCGATTCTCGTACCACATTAATGCAGTATCCGTCAGAAAGAACGCGACGTACAAAAGCTGAGAAGCGGCATCCCATTCGTTAGCGGCGCTCACCCGTTTGTAATGGATGAGCCAAGCCTCGACGTCTTCATCTGGTCTACCGGCAAAGGGACGAGCATCTCTCAGTTGTGGAGCCGAACTGGTCGGCGCAGAAGTCGAGAGGGGTCGGTGTTCATTTGCGTTGTGGGACATGTCCAGACCAGATGGATTCGGTGGAAGTCCAGCAATGCGACGGCTCCTTCGAAGAACTTGCGGTTCACCTTCCGTCTTCGGGTGTCAATTACCCAGCATGTCTACCACAACTGTAACAGCGAGCTGTGATAAGATGGTTTTATTTACAGGAGGTGAACGATGGTCGTTTGCGGCAGCACAATGCGATCGTGCCAAGACTCTTCGTCTTCCTCTCCTTCTCTTCTCTATATTTTCTAGTCTGTTACAATATATAAAGTGGAAGTAATATTTCAATGGGCCAGTTAGTCTTCGTGAAGGTATGGGATATGGCACAACGGGAGCGTTGTCAACAAGGATATATATATTTATTTCCCGACAGTCTCGGGAGGGGTCCTCCCTTCATCAGATGATGAGTATAACTCATTCCCTGATGAAGGGAGGACCCCTCCCGAGACTGTTGGGAAATAAATATATATATCCTTGTTGACAATGCTCCCGTTGCGCCATATACTACATATATATATATATATATATATATATATATATTATATATATATATATATGTGTGTGTGTGTGTGTGTGTCTGTGTGTGTGTCTGTTTGTGCGTGTGTGTGTGTGTTGATTGATTGATATGTGTTGTTTAACGTCCCAAAACCACCATATGATTATGAGAGACGCCGTAGTGGAGGGCTCCGGAAATTTCGACCACCTGGGGTTCTTTACCATGCACCCAAATCTGAGCACAAGGGCTTACAACTTTTCCGCCTCCATCGGAAATGCAGCCACCGCAGCCGGGATTTAAACCCGCGACCTGCGGGTCAGCAGCCGAATACCTTATCCACTAGACCACCGCGGCGGGGCGTGTGTGTGCGGTGTGTGTGTGTGTGTGTGTGTGTGTGTGTGTGTGTGTGTGCACTGCGCTTTGGTTCAACACGTGGCGTTGTTGCGGTGTCACAGTATCGCGATTCCCCAGTCTTCTCTCTTAAAGAGTGCTATGCGAAGCGAACAAAGGCCGTTGCATAGCCGTTGGTCATGATGTAGCAGATTATTATCGCCCTCCTTCCGTCGCTATGGAGATGATGGCGTGCTGGACAAGTGGGGTTTGAAATTTGAAACATTTATTTGCGTACTGCAAGCACTTTTGGTATCTATCTATCTATCTATCTATCTATCTAATCTATCTATCTATCTATCAAGCCGCTTACGTCTGGCTGCTCTCGTGATGATCCCTTAACCTTGGCGTGAACCAAAATTAGTATGGGAGGGCAAGATTGTGTGATGGACATGACGTGCTGGTCAAGCCATCAATATTGCCACAATGCTGTCACCGACGTCTTCAAAAACTCTCTGCCATACTAGAATGCGGGTATAAGCGACAAGTGATGGACACAGCATCTATCCTGAAACAACGAGAACACACATAGCCAATTTAAACCCAGGAACGTTAAGAAGAAGTTGACCACCGCAGCATTTAGAATTGAACCCAAGCCTTTTGTGTGGCGATAAAGCAATCTACCACAGAGCCACCAAGTCTCGGAACTAATCTTCGATGAACCTTCTTACCCTCTTACGGTAGTAACCCTCTTCCGGTAGTAGTTGTTCTGACCATACAATTTTATAAACATTTCATATGAATCCAAAGATACAGTCGTCACGTCAGCTTAACGGCAATTTTAGTCAGGTGTCTTGCGTTGAAGGTAATTTGTGTAGCAGTGTCTATGGCTACCATCCTCGCGAGTACCAGTGCTTCAAATAAGCTTATCCCGTCTGGTAATTGCTTCTGCTCATGTTCTTGTTGACATCGTTGTGCAAGTGGAAACAGCTTGTCATATAAACATGTGCAACTCTTCAGCAACTGTCTGTGTGAGCTATATTGAGATATAGATTAGGCGTTGATTTATGACCTGTCTGTTGATAAAGATATTACAACACAGTCACCCTTCCTCCGCGTGCTTTGCTTAACGTCGATTTCCGGATCTGCGAAAAATCTTTTTTTGCAGCAATGGGCCGTCCAGCAGGCCCACGAAGCGGCCGCCAGGTACTTCCTGTCGGTCCCTACGTGGGAGACGCCCACTACGCGCTAAGCGTGTCGTGCAGGACTGAAATAAAGTTTTTTCATTCCATTCTCTTCGTAAGTTTTTTTTAATTTCTTTTCCGATAAGGTGATTTTGGACACTACTGCTTAAAAGAATTTTGATAGATATGTACTATCAGCCTTGAGGGAAATCTAAACAACGCCAAGCCTTCGCGATGTCATAGTGCACACTTTCAAGTTACCACCACTGACAGAGGTGCCATCCTGTTCGGCAGCTCTGCGTATACATGTCTGCCTTTTTGTGGTGATGAGCGCTGATAGAAAATACGGAATTGCTTTTCAGGGGAATACTTCAGTAATTGATTTGGGAGGGTGCTGTGGTTCGCTGAAATTCACCTTTCCCAGAGCCGCCCACACTGTATGCGAAAATATACTCAGCTGGGAGGAATCCGGGAAGGATGCGCCCGCTCTGCTACGGTGACCTCAATCAAACCCAAATGTTCCGGAGCAAATACATTCGTTTTTCACAGTTACCATCCGGTGATAGCCGGACGAAGGAAACTGGAGGAAAACGAGGCAAACCCCTTCATCACGCTCCAGTGATTCCACCTGAAACGCTCCCGAGCATCGCTTTTGCCTCGGTGGATGCTCCACAATCGCTCGGGGTCATCAGTCACTGGCATTCATTGGCTGTTCAAGGAGTGACGTAGGCAGCTACGCCACCGGGAGACCATTCCCCACAAACCAACAAGGCGCAGACTAAGCCGGTCCAGTGAGGATTGTGCGAAGCGTTCGGCCGCGTTGAAGAAAAAGAAGCACCTTCTGGATATCCAAAATGACAAGAAGGTTATCAACGACGGAAGGGAGTTGTGCGAACGGTAACAGTGTGATGGTTCCTGGCAGCGAACGACACATAGTGATCTATCGAGTGTTGATGGACCCAGCAGTTGCTGGTGCGGCAAAAATAAGGAGTGAGCTCTCCTAGAATTACCTGTGTTAATCTTGTCGGGCAGGGTTAAGATTAGATAGTGCCGGCTTCATGAACCAAACATTGATCTAATTTCACAAGACGTCAGTGAAACATCAGTGCAATTACAATACTGCGTTGTTTGGGCTACGTGTTTTTTTTTTCCTTTAACATAACTTTGGTGAAGCAAAACCAAGAGGTGAGCGAGTTGGTACTAATTATTATGGCATAAATGTAGCGCGCAAAAAGTGAACACCACAAGTGCTTGTGGTTCTTCACTTTCTTGTACTCTTCCCTTCTTGCGCGATTTACGCCATTGTAACCTCGGTAAATTGAATTAAGTCGCTGTGTTATTTAAAGCGTTGATTAGACATGCAACAATAGAAAATAAAGCTTTGGGTTGATTCTATCAGACATTAATAATTGTTATAAGTAAAGCTATCTGGTTAAAAAATTCCCAGATCCCACTTACAATGAGAATCGATGATATGCGAAACACGAATGAGAAACGTATATGCCACTT
This sequence comes from Rhipicephalus microplus, assembly GCF_013339725.1. Classification (NCBI taxonomy): domain Eukaryota; kingdom Metazoa; phylum Arthropoda; class Arachnida; order Ixodida; family Ixodidae; genus Rhipicephalus; species Rhipicephalus microplus. The sequence continues at coordinate 52,859 of NW_023612550.1, forward strand.
TGAATTCAGCACAACAATACGAGGTGGAGGTAAATGATTCCGTACTTAAATTCCGTGTCATGATTATCATGTGGAGATGTGCCGTTTACTTTCGTCATTTATTCACGTCACGTGATACCAAATTTAGTATATGTGTAGATAGCAAAACGACCACGAGTGCATCATGAAGGGCTCATTATACTCCTATGTAGCGTTGACGCGCACAAGGTGGGCACAGCGACGCTACGTTGGCAAAACGTGACCACTCTATAGTCTGACGCCAGACCCAGTCATGTCCGTTGGCGCGTCTCGACGGCAAGCGCCGCGAAATGCGACATGCGGCATATCGCACCGATGCATTACGCAGACAACACAGCTTCCTCTTATTTCTTGATGGCGGGACGCCGGACGCGCTGAAACGCGCATGCGCCAAAGCAACACGGCGTGGCGCGTGCCAGCGAGTATATGGCAGGACGGGCGCCTGGCGTGGCAACGTCAGCGTGACGCGACAAAATGAACGGCGGCAATCGCGTGCACCGCGTCACGTCGAAATGTATTGGCACCTTGACTTTGGCATGTAGTTATGTTCTCACATGACACACATCTCCAGATTATAGTGTTTGCACCAGTCAAATAACTTTCTCATACAATGGCATCACGCAATACCAAAGTTGGGTAATGTCAAGCTAGCGAAACGAGCGTGAGCGCATCATCAGTCTGACATACAGTCATGTTGTTACGTGACACGCGTATCGCGATTATCATGTTTGGATGTGTCATCTACCTATATCGTCCGTTCGCGTTGTGTAATATTGAGTACGGTACATGTGAGGCTAAGAAAATTGCCGCAAGAGCATCTATAGCGTAGCATGTATCGATGTTTTTACATGACACTCATGTCATGTTTATCATGGTTGCACCAGTATCATACCTTCGTCATTTTTCACGTCCCGTAATACCAAATTTGGTATAAGTGAAGCTAGCGAAACGGCCGTCAGCGCATTGTGAGCATGACATAAAGTCATGGTATTACATGACATGCATCAGATGATTATCATGTTTACACCAGTCACACACCTTTGTCATGCATTCACGTACTTTAGTACAAAATTTAGTATATGTGACGCGAGCGAAACTGCCGTGAGCGCATCATGAGCGTTGCATGGAGTCATGTCGCATGACACGCATGTCATTATTTTCATGTTAGGGTCTGTCGCTTGTGTTCGCCATGCAATCACGCCATAGCATGCCAGTTTTGCAACATGCCATGTGATCGAAACCACCGCAAGAGCAGCAGTACCTTGAAATGTAAATCATGTCATTCATGTAGAGAGAAGGAAGAGCCGCCGTGCCCATGATGAAGTCCACCCGATCGACATCTTTTTAATGCGAATACAGGTATCATCCCCTAATGATGATAGAGACCATCTTCGCCGTTTACAATATATTCATCATCCTCAGCGCCCCGCAGTGGCGAATGATGACGGAGAACACTAAAATCGCACATGAGTTCCGAATACACCATGTTCGTCAATACGCGTTCCATGTCAGTCCTTCTATAAAATAATCCGGATTTATTTCTGCACTTGGCCTTCCAGAGATGTTTACGGCACTTGTTCCACGCTCTTGCCAGTGAACGCGTCGGTTTCGGTAAATTGCTTTCAGCGGTCGGTTTCTTTGGGCAAGAAGGTCCAATATCCAGGCTCTTTCACAATTTTTCGGTGTAGCTGTTCGTGAGAACTTTTTTGATTGCTTTCTCTTGCCTGCCCTTGCCCTGGGAGCAGCAGCCTTTTCACTCTGCATTTGTCTGGGCTGTCTTATTCGGGGGTTTGACATTGTCTTGACATTTCGCATATTCGCTAATATATGCCGCGCCAATCACAGTCTCTTTAATCTTGGCTTCGGTGGCTTACCCGAAGTGTCGTAGTTTTGATAAGAACTAGCAGTAGGCTTCCGTTTTCCTCGTTGATATTAAATTTCTCTTTCCTTGGTAATGGCCCCGAGTTTCTTTCCTCAGGTATTGGTTGCACAGACGTGAGGATTGCAATACTACAAAATCGGGCGTCTTTGGTGTACAATCATCCTCAAGCTCTGGTGTGTTCTCTTTTGGATTTCTAGATGGCTTCTGCTTTTCTTTCGTACAAGTCTCTTCCAGCATGTGCACTTGAGTGTCTGTAACTGTCGTGTCGTTTGCTTCTTTGATAGTGTACGCTGATGGAAGTTCTAAAGGCGCGGGGAAGTTCTTTGGAAATAGTGGTTGTTCTGTACGTGCGTGGATGCAAGTTATGGTAGTGAAATTGTTGACTTTCCGTCTTCCAGCACGTTCAGCAATTCGTCGTCAGTCTGAGTCATCTAGCTTCCGTAGAACGAGATTGCTGCTGAAGAGGCAAAGGCTAGATGGTGGTGCCACAGATGAAAAGTCCACGTTAGCTTGTGCTTCTGTCCAAACCCTTTGCCTCATGGCCTCGGAGTGAGCTTGTCGAGCATTTACCACGTCTGCGATCTCATACTCCGCTCTGACCCTTGCTAGAATAATCTTGTGCTCGTAAACGTCAGCTTCCTGCACCTCTGCTTCCAAATGATCAATTTCAACTGTGCTTTTAATATCCTTGTCAACTCCTCTGACAGCTCGTACTTTACAATCGAAATTCGGAGAATGTTGCGCAACTCACACAATGATGGGTGGTCCACATGCCGTAGGTGTTCGATATCTGCGATGGCCAGCATGACGGATTTGCGTGTTTGACTCCGCTTTTCGTAGAGGGCCTCCAAGATCCGATCCAGTGTCGAAAACGGGAGAGATCACGAGACGGCCGTTTCTCGAGGTGAAGTCGGAGTCAACACGGCATTCATCGCAGAAGGTTCATTCGTCGCAGTGACGAATATCTGTCACTTGTCGGGCTGTTGTTCTTCATTATGTTGTGCATATGGAGCCATCGTCATGAAGGGCGAGTCAGGATTGAGCCGAAAAAGACGTGAGGGCTCCCGACTTGTGGGCCTCCAGACGATGCCTGCACTCACGGGGCTGCACTGCCAAGATGCCCGTCGTTGACATGTGGACTGTTTTCACTTGTGAGCATCGGGCCGTCGTCCTGAAGGGCGAGTCAGGACGGAGCCGAAGTAGACGTGAGGGCTCCCGTGTCGCGAACACCCAGGTGATGCCTGCACTCACGTCAGTCCTTAGACGCCCCTAGTAGTCTTAGTGGCAACCGGAGTCGGGCTCCCAGGTCACAGCGGTGGTTAGGCCTCGCACATCAGCTTTAGCCATGATGGCTTCACAAAAGTCCTCAAGGAAACGATGGCGGTCGAAATTCTTGAATTCCACTCCGTCTCACTTCTAAAGGTCCCGGTTTCACGGCACCAAAATGTAGAGAAAACGACGAGCCGCCGCGCTAGTCTCGGCGACCTTAAGGGGCAAGGCCGCTCAGACTGGTCATGCTCAAGGCCCCCTTCGACGCGGACTGAAGATACCGACAATACATCGACAACGACTCCACGGGCTGATTTCGGAAGAGTTTCCTTAGATATTCCTGTTCTGCTAGATGGTCGCGAAGTCAGCGCCTTAGTGGACACTGGTGCGGACTATTCCATAATCAACGAAAAGCTGGCCGCCCTTCTCAAGAAAGTAACGACGCCTTGGAACCGAACGCTGATTTGTACAGCTGGCAGGCATATCGTCACGCCACTCGGTATGTGCACGGCAAGACTGCAAGTCCGTGGTTGTACATTTGTTGCCAGTTCGAGCGTTCTCCGCAGTGTTCTCGAGACCTGATCATTGGCATGGGTTTTCTCAGGGAGCATGGTGCTATAATTGACATTCGATGACGTCTAGTCCTTTCGCGACCACAAACGCCACAACAGTTTACGCCGACCCCAGCCACTCCCGAGTGTCTCTTCGCGTCGTCGACGATGCTGTCACGTTACCACCCCGTGGAACTGTTGTGGTTCAGGGTGGCGTGGGACGGAGTAATGCACGGTGGAGCAGTCGTAAAAAGCAATCACTCGCTTTTGCTGTCTCAGGGTGGGTGCGTAGCTAGAAGCCTTGTCAATCTTCGTGATGATCACTGCAACGTTTTTGTCACAAACTTCAGCTACGAGCACCGGCACCTTTTTTCTGGAACTGTCATCGCCTACGCCGACCCAGTCGCCAATGTCCACAGAGTGATTTGCTTCCGAGACCATTGGCACTGCTGAAGCGCCTTTCCGCAGCGTCGACAACAATCAAACGCTTTCTGAAGCGAACAAGCAGCGTTTCAGCGAGCTGTTGCTGGAGTTCCACAGATGCTCTGCACGTTCTTCAAAGATACGTCAAACACCGATAACAAAACATCGTATTATCACCTATGACGACGCGTATCCCATACGGCAGCAGCCTTACCGTGTTTCGCCAACCGAACGGCACGCGATTCAAACGCAGTTAAGTAAATGCTTCAGGATGGCGTGATACATCCTTCAGCAGCCCTTGGTCATCACCAGTCGTTTTTGTGAAAAAGAAAGATGGCACGCTTCGCTTTTGTGTCGACTACAGAAAGTTGAACAATGTCACAAAGAAAGACGTGTACCCGTTGCCCAGAGTCGATGATTCTCTGGACAAGCTGCGACGCGCGAAGTATTTTTCGTCCGTCGACTTGAAGAGCGGTTATTGCAAACAGAGGTCAATAAACGTGACCGGCAAAAGACCCCTTTTGTAACACCGGATGGCCTTATGAATTCAAAGTGCTGCCTTTCGGCCTTTGTTCCGCTCCAGCCACATTCCAGCAAATGATGGACACCGTCCTGGCAGACCTCAAGTGGAAAAGACTGTCTCGTCTACCTCGATGATGTCGTTGTGTTTTCAGAAACGGTTGACGAGCATCTTTGTCGCCTTCGGAATGTGCTCGAAGCATTAGATTGGCCGATCTCATACTAGCGCCTGAGAATGTCATTTCGGCTACGAAGAATGAAAGTTTCCTGGTCACGTCGTGAGCGCCATCGGTGTTCGGCCTGATCCTGACAAAACTGCTGCCGTCACCGCTTTTCCACCTCCAACTGACAAGAAAACTCTTCGGACGATTTCTGGGTCTGTTGCGCTTATTACCAGCGCTTTATTGAAAATTTCTCTAACATTGCGGAGCCACTATTACGCCTCAAGCGTGATGACCACACCATTTGTTCGTGGCTGATGAACAGCAGACTGCCTTTGCGGAACTACAGCACCGGCTCTCTTCCCCTCCCGTGCTCGGCCACTTCGATGAAGAGCTCACACTGAAGTACGCACGATGCCAGCAATATTGGTCTTGTAGATATTTTGGTACAAGGCAGAGGGCGGTTGAACGGGTGATAGCCTACGCAAGGTCGCACACTGTCTCTTGCAGAATCTAACTATTCACATCAGAGAAAGAATGTCTCGCGGTCAGTGGGGCAATTACAAAGTTTAGGCCATATTTCTATGGAGACCATTTAAACAAATGACTGACTATCCATGCTTTCTGCTGGTTGACCATTCTACGACACCCTTCAGGAAGATTAGCACGATGGAGTCTGAGCCTTCAGGAATTCGATGTGACCATCGTGTACAAGTCAGGCAAAAGCACGAAGACGCCGACACGCTATCACGAGCACCTCTTCAATCCGCCGAGTACTAGCGCAGAAGAGGACGACGCCTTCGTGGCAACTGTCAGCGGACCGGACCTGATGTCGCATCAACGAAATGACGCCAATCTAAGACTGATTATAGATCATTTAGAAGGGGCACTGCGCCCATTCCTCGTCCGAGGTCATGAACGTTGCCATCATTTTGCCTACGAAATGGCGTCTTATACAAAAGGAACGCCGGTGCTGGTGACAGATCTCATCTTATCGTGTGTGAAGCCCTCCGTGATGACGTCTTATTAGCTTGCCATGATGAGCCCACATTTGGCCATCTGGGCTTCTCGAGAACTATGAATTGGGTGCGACAACTCTACTACTGGCCTAAAATGTCTGTCTGTGTCAAACGCTACGTGAATGGATGCCGTGAATGCCAGCATCGCAAGACACCACATTGAAAGACTGCAGGCCATCTACAACCGATCGATCCACCACGTACGCCGTTTGAACAAGTGGGGATGGACCTCCTAGGCCCGTTTCCTTTGTCTTCTTCTGGCAACAATGGATTATTGTCGCAACCAATTATTTGACGCGTTACGCTGAGACGAAGGCGTTGCCACGAGGAACCGCATCTGAAGTTGCCAGTTTTTTATGCATCAAATTGTACTACGGCATGGCGCCCCGTCACATGTCATCGCTGAACGAGGGACATCATTCACAGCGAAACTCTTGGATGATATCTTCAGGTTGAGTTACCCAACCCATCGAAAGAATACTGCGTATCACCCTCAGAGTAATGGTTTAACAGAAAGGCTAAACAAAACGCTAGCTGACATGATCTCTATGTACGTGGATGTGCAGCACAAAACGTGGGACGACATCCTGCCGTATGTAACATTTGCGTATAACACTGCAACGCAGGAAACTACACGCTTCACGCCATTCCGGCTCGTTTATGTTCGAGATCTTAGAACTATGCTGGACGCCATGATTCCATACGAGGACATCGACAAGCTCAACCAATTAGCCCCTTGACATCAATGAGTACATTCAGCGCGCTGAGGAAGCACGTCAACTGGCCCGTGTGCACATCCAAACTCAACAGTGCGCAGATGCACGGCGGTACAACACCCACCATCGAGAAGTTCATTATGAACCTGGTGACCAAGTTTGGGTTTGGACACCCATTAGGCGGCGAGGTCTCAGTGAGAAACTCTTGAGGAAGTACTTTGGACCTTACAAAGTACTCAGACGTGTGAGCGACGTGAACTATGAAGTGGTTCCAGACGGAGGCTCGCCATCATTACAGGCAGGTTACCACGCCCAGAGGCTGTACACGTAGTCCGCCTAAACGATACTTTACGCGGTGATGTGAATTTTCTTCTTGTTTCAGTGCACTCTTCATGTGAACAGTGAATGCCGTTTATTTCCGATTTCCGGGCCCAGGACGCATTTTCTTGCTTGCTTGCTTGTTCCTTTCTTTTGTGGCTCTCACTAAGGGGTATTGGCCAGAAGCCGGTGGTTAATGCAAGTAAATACCTATAAATTTTTTAGATTAGGGGAATATGATTACTGTGTTTTGACTGTGAAATTAATTTGGCGCAATGTAAAAAAAAGAAAAAAGGGGGGGGAAGAAATAATAGAATTTGCTGAATATCTGTGGTGGAATCGTTATATGAGATTCCCCTGAAAGTTGAATCATTGCAGTGTATCAGCTAAATAATAAGTGGTAGTGTGACTAGAAAATTCGAGAGCTGATGGCTGACTCAGCAAGGTAATCTTCTTGTGTATATATGAATTCACAGAGAGCCCCGCAGACGTTCCTGTCGCTATGTCCCAATGAAGTGGCCCCAAAAGACAAAATATTGTGAGTATTAAGTGATATTCCTAATTTTCTTAATAAAATTTCGAAGCAGTTTTTTCTTTGATTTTTGAATCGGTGACATGTGATAAGAAAATGGTCGATATGTTCAGGTTCGTTACAGCTTGAGCACAGAGGGGATGGCACCAGACCAGACCTGTTTAAATAGAAATTAAGAGGTGGTACACGGCAACGTAATTTTGTTACCAAGACTTCCAATTTACGTGTGGGACACCATTTATTATTCCATGTGAATTGCAGGTGCGAGAAATCTGGATTCGGTATCTGTTTTTGATGAGTCTTCAAGAAGGGAAAGTTTTCTAAACCTCGCTGCTGTTACATAAGCTGTAGGAGGCATGATTGGCACATCGGAAGATCAAGAGATGTTCGCGCAAGTTTGTCAGCCATCTCGTTATAAATATACTACGATGGCCTGGCACCCATATCATTCGCACTAGACGAATGTTTGCTGGGATTAATGATTTAAAAAAATCATGACTGCTGATTTTCCTTACTGAATCTGAAATGTAACGTATCTCCCTCATTACCACAGATGTCGATCAGTTTCTGCAAATCTTCCTTGTTGTCGGCCGTTAGCACTATATCATCTGCGTAATCATTGCTGGTAGTGCCTGTTTAATGAGTTTCCCTTGTTTGACGAAAGAGAGATGAAGCCCAGCCCACTTTCCTCTAATTTTGCCTCTAATCTTGTAGGTACATCATGAATAATAAAAGTGACTGGAGCACCCCTGCCTAAGCCCCTGTTTTACCTCTGCAGGCTGGGATACCTTTTTTTCCCACTTTATAACTACCTTGTTACCTTTATAGATACCCTTTAAAAGATTAGTGACTACATGTTCCACTGCAGTCCCCAGCACCCCCTCATCCTCTATTCATGCCTTCAGTCTTTCCTTATAATCTGCATCGCCTGCCTGTAGACCACTGATGTCACTGTTATAGGACGGTAGTTGTTTATGTCAGCTTTGTTCCCCTTTCCTTTATAGATTATGCTCATCCTGCTAAGTTTCCATCTATCGAGAACTTCACCATCGATTTATTTTCCTCACTGCCTCTCTCAAAGCCTGCTTAGACTTTGGACCTAATGTCTTTATCAGCCTAATTGGGATGCCATCTGGGCCTGATGTACTACTTGGAACTTTTTCTCAGCTCTTTCCCACTTTCGTTGTGAAAATGAAACCATTGCACCACTTGATTTCTTGTCTATTGTGGTGCATAAAGTACTTCTT